>JAGFNQ010004232.1:0-34779 GCA_024364735.1 Boesenbergia rotunda
GGAGATCATCTAGCCGTTGGATCACGATCAGAGAGATCTAGACCATCCATTCAAAGATCAAGGTGATCTGAACCATCCATTGAGATCTGGCAGATCCGAGTTACCCCGAGGATGATCCTGACCTCTGATCAAGATCTGGGAAGTTTGAGTCAAATCGGACGAAGATCAACCGTTGGATGAGCGCTGAATGATCTGGGCCTCCACTGCTTTAACTACTTAAACTACTCCCCTGTTCAGATCTGAACATCGCGTCTTCTTCGCCAGTTCGTAGCTGTTCTTCGTTAACTTCACTGTTCTTCGTTTTTCCGCAAGTTTTCTTAATGAGAGGGCGTGATCACATCGTTTTCGAGCCTTGATCCAGACCTGGATCGCTGGGAAGATCTTCCCGTGAGGAATCCAGCTCACATTCGGTCAAAAACAGAGATGGTTGAGGGTTTCGCCATATCTGTGAATTGATTGCCTTGGTCTCGTTTTGTGCCACTTCACATCCATCTGAGCTAGCCTGAGGGTCCTAGGCTGAGCTCTGATCATCTTCAAATCAACATCGCCATCCTACATGACCAGATCAAGGAGATCGGTTGCTGATTTCAGTTTTGAGCAGAGTTGGGTTGGATCACTTCTCAGAGATTGATTTCCAGCAATTTTTGAGCTTACGGGTTCGAAGCTCAATCTTGTGTGACGGCAAGAAGATCTGGAGCTCAGGGAAGAAGTCGATGTTTAGTTTCTTTGTGGATTTTAATGTTCTGTCAGTAGTTTAGTTTCTGCAACGTGCCATTTCATTACTGTCTTTGTATCAGCTGTTTCGATTCGTTTCTGAGTTTTTTTCCAGCCTTAATTAGGTTTCGTTTCTGATGTTAAATAGACATTCTACTTGTTAGTGAATGAATTTCATTTAATTTCAGTTTGTTCCAGCTTTGATTCTGCATATCAGATTAGTTTTTGATACATTAGTTCATTCATTGCGTTTCAGTTTATATTTTCAGTCTCTAAATGTTTGTATCAAGCTAGCTTAGCTGGGTTCTATGAATTCACTTTGAAGTTCAATTCATTTACATAGTTATTGAAGACAATTGATACATTTGGTTTCATCTCGGTTAGTGTAGCTCAGTTTTCATTTCCGCAAGGGTTAGTTGCCAATTTTGCAAATTTCTGATTTCCAATCTGCAATTGTGCCAAGTAGCCATAAGCTTTCCTTAAGCTCTCCTGAATTTCGATTGGTAATTCAAGTTCAGTTTACATTTGTCAGTTTCAGCACTCATTTGCCATTGCATCACTGCATCAGATTTATTAAGTTCTTCATGTCCAATTCTGCATTCGATTTCTCAATGTAATCTTTAGCTATTGTTTCTGAAATTTCATAGCAGTTTCTTTTTCTTGATTTCAGCTTGTTCTCCATTCCAGAATTTCAGATAGTTTATGTAAACTTGCTTCTGAATTGCAGTTACTTCGCATTTAGTTCCATTTCTGCTGCATATCAATTTTTGGTCTGTGAATTAGCTGTCTACAGTTCTTGAATTTAGTATCAAGTGAACATGTGTTTTTATGAACCTTGCATTCAGTTTGTTTCGTGCATTCCTGCATTTGAATTCTGCACTAAGTTCATCACTAATTTGCTGCATTAATTTCTGATTTCCAGCTTAAATGCATGATTAGCTCTTCACTATTCGCTTTGTCTTCCAAGTTGTAGTGATTAGTATTCAGAGTTGTCAATTTCAGCTTTGGCACTTAGCATCATTTTGGCACATCAGATTCTTTATTCCCTGCAGATCAAGTGTTTTCTTATACATTCGTTTAAGCATTTGTTTTGCATTAGAAATCAGTCTTGTTTCTAAATTCAGTTAAGTTGCATTTGCCGATTAAGTTTTCCATTAGTTTATGTCATTAGCTGCCATTACCTTGGTTAGTTCCTTTAGTTAAGTTTACTCTCTTTGCATTGTATTTTCATCTTTCATTGCAAATCAAAACCCAGATTTTATTTGAAACCCAAAAACATTAACGACACATAAACTCAAGCTCGAATCGAACTATCTCAACTAGCCCTTGGAAAAATACGACCTGTGGCCCCTTTACTACGCTTTTATTCTTGATTGCAAAAAGGGTTTCCAGCTTTATAAATATCTAAATTTGAGACCCACATTCGTGACAACTTAACCTAGTATTTCGGGAACATCAAATTTTTGGCGCCGTTGCCGGGGAAGCAACTAGTTGATTTGTTTGATTTTTGCTTGTGTGCTTATGGGCATATCATTTGATTCTATTTTCTTGTGCTTTATCTTTTGTATACGGTTGCTGCCATTTTTCTTGTTTGTCTTGTGACAGGGCTGTAAGATCAAAATATTTTCATCAGAGGACTATACAGAGATAAAAGAGGCATTGATGGAGTTGAAATGTTGGTGTAAGGTGTTGGAATACCAACAAAGAAATAAAGTGCATTCATCTACTTACCAGAGGCCGATTCAGCCTACATTTCAGCCACCATTACAACAATTTTTCAAGCAGCCACAACAATCTCAGCATCAAAATCAGCAATGTCAAACCCAAAATCAGAATTTTCAGCCTACATTTCAGAATTTCCAGCAACCGTTTCAAGGGGTTCAACAAGGTTTCCAAGGGAATTTGAATTTTCAACAACAATACCAACCTTCACAGCAGCAATTCCAACAACCACAGCAAAATTTCCAGCCTTGGAACCAAACTTTTCAGCCCCAAAATCAAGGATTTCAGCCCAATCAATTTCAGCCCTCACCACAACAAGTTCCATTTCAAAATCAGAATTTTCAAGGGTGTAATTCTCAACAAAATTCCCCAACATTCCAGCATACTTATCAGCCCTTCCAACAACAATTTCAGCCCTCCTATCAACCCCAACAGTCCCAAATACAACAAACACAACAAGGAAATCTTTTTGCCACCATACAAAACCTCGAGAGACAAATTGGGCAAATGGCTAGTGAAATAAATCAAAATAAAGCTCAGGGATCAGGCCAACTACCTTCTCAAGCTGTTCCTAACCCTAAGGGAAACGTTAGCGAAATTTATTTGAGGAGTGGGAAGGTTGCATCAACTCAAAATGATCCAAGAGCTGAATTTTCTGAAAACAGGGCAGCATCTTCATTTCCTGCCCAAAACAGCCCCGAAACCATCCAAATTCAGTTGATTCCACCCCTAGCCCATGCTCAACTCCCTCATCAAGCAATCCTGTAATTTTGGCGGAAAACGAAGCACAAATCAGTGGCGAAACAGATTTTACAGCAGCTCCAAAAAATAGGGCAGCAGCTCAAAAATCAGCCCTTCCATCTTCGGTTCAAGAGGAAGAATTTAGGGTGCCCTTGCCTTTTCCACAGGGGAGAACTCCAACCAAAAGACAAGTGGAGGAGGAGAAAACCAAAGAGTACAATGAGCTGGTAAAACTTTTTAGCAAAGTAGAAATTAATATACCCTTGCTGACGATGATTAAATAGGTTCCTAAGTATGCAAAATTTCTGAAAGATCTTTGTGTTCACAAGAAGAAGCTTAAGGAAAATGAAATGGTCAGCATGGGGAAAAATGTTTCATCACTCATCCATGCCATACCTCAGAAATGTGAAGACTCTGGCATGTTTATTGTATCTTGTGAGATAGGGAGCACCACGCTACATGATGCCATGTTGGATTTAGGAGCTTCCATTAATGTCATGCCCAGGACAGTCTTCCAGATGCTTGGCATTGGTCCTCTACAGCCCACTGGAGTTGTGATTCAGCTAGCAGATAGAAGCCAGACTCGCCCGGCAGTAGTTATAGAAGATGTTTTGGTAAAAGTGAAGGAGTTGATTTTCCCTGCAGACTTCTACATTCTAGACATGGAGGGAGAGTATCTTGCATGTAGATCCCCACTTATCCTTGGAAGACCTTTTCTGAAGACTGCTAGAACAAAAATTGATGTATATGCTGGCACACTTTCGATGGAGGTGGGAGATACAGTAGTCCAGTTTAGCATTTTTGATGCCATAAAGGACCCTAGGGGAGATCATTCTATTATGAGCATAGACACTGCAGAGGAGACTGTTGAAGCACAGTTCATTGCTGATGATGATACATTTGACATAGTGGGAGGAGCTTTGATTTCAGAGGATGCTGAGGAGATGAATGGAAAAGCATGTGACAGCCTTGATTTCAAAACTGAAGCTTTACCGGAGTTTTCTTGTTTTCTATTTTCTGATGATACTGCTATTGATAGTCCTAATCTTTTTAATAAGGTTGTTGTAGATATTACTAAAGAGGCATGCACAGAAGATAATTCTACAGGTGTAGGGGATTGCACAGAGCCCCAGGGACCACCACCATTTCCAGAAAGCGTAGGGACTTGCATGATGGGAGCAAGTATCCAAGGATCACCTATTCCAGTTGAATGTCCACCAGAATTTGAACCTGAGATGGAGGTATTTCTTGTAGAACCAACAGACATTTTCGAACACGATCAGGTAAGTATTCCTTCTTTTCCTTTAGCAAATTTCAGGGAGACGTCTAGATTTGCATGTGAAGAATGTCTTGATACATCATTTGTGAAAAATAATTTTGAAAATTCTTTAGAGGCACCCAGGCTTGATTTTATTCATGACTATGATATTCTTGAGATAGATTATGCTAAAATTGATTGTGAAAAATTTTTAGAAGAGCCTGAAATTGAAGTTGTTTATTGTGAAGAATCTCTTGTTATTTCTTATGCTGAAATTGAGTGTGAAAAACTTCTGGAGGTACCTGAGATTGATTTTATTGACTATGAAACATTACCTGATAAACCTCATGTAGAATATGCTTGTGAAAAATTTACTGAGGTACCAAAAATTGATTTTATTGGATGCGATGCATTTTTGGATACATTTAATGTGGAGATTGATGGTATTACTCTTTTATCTTACCCTACACGCTTGAGAAATGTTTTACATGTTTTTGCAGGGTCCCAGAGATTTCTTGAGTGGGTACTCCATCTAGACAGTCTTCAACTCCCTCGAAGATTTTCCAAAAAGAATAAAGAGGGAGGAGTTGATTTTGCTCTGACTCATAGCACTCCACCTCTAAAATGGATGTTGAACATTAATCGTCCACGGCCACTTGAACATTTTATTGCAAAGTCTAAGTGTGGGGGAGGTATGCATCATCAAATTGAACAAAGGAAGGGAACTCTCTCAATTACCCATACCCCTCCACTACCAAGATGGAGGTTGTTTCTTGATAGACTCCGACCGCCAGAAATAAAGGGGAGTTTGTTCCTTCTTGCATTTTCTTTCATTGCATGTTTCATTATTATGTTCTTTAGAAGTAGAATTTTCTTTTAAAAAGAATTCTTGTTAATAAATGCGTGAGTAGAGTAGAAGAATAAATAGGAGACATTGTAAATACCATGTTATTTCTTTTGGCACATTGTCTTCATGAGTAGGAATAATTGTATCCCTTTAGGTTATCTTCATAGCATTTTAGAGTCTCTTGAAAACAAATTAAATTTGGTTGTTAAAACTTTAGATTTGAACTCATGGATGAAATCTTTGATATATGCTTGAGTACTACGTGGCAATGGATTCTTGATTGAGGACTTGAGATGAATTATTTTTACCTAGTGAGGATTAGCCTTATTTTTGTGACACATACATGTGATTGTACTCTAGAACTTGCTTAGGTTCTTTCAAAACCATATTTCAATGATTGGATCACACCTATAGAGGCTAATAAATTTGTTTACCTTTCCATATCAATTCTTGACACTAATCATGTTCTTTCTATTTTTTTTTCTTATCTTCTACTCTTAACCATATTTTTTTACAGGGATTTGTTTGCTTGGGGATGTTCTTTGATGTTATTTTGCCCGAGGTGGACAAAGGATTAAGTGTGGGGGAGTGATTAGTGTTTTGGAATGTATTTTCATCAAGGAAGCACTTCATTTGAAAAAAAAATTTCATGTGCCATTTGAGTGGAGCTTGGTATCAAGAATAAGTGGGAATTCAATTTGAATTGAAGGTGAAGTGGATCTTAAAAACCTGCAAGGGAAGGAATGGCACGGGAAAAAAAAGACAGAAAAAAAACTGTGCCATGAAGAAAAAAAAATTTGAAATCAATGGAGTTTGTAGCACAAATGGTTTGGATTAAGAATTGGGAAGTAGGAATTATGGAAGATAAAATCAGTAACTCTTTGCTATGTCTGGATTGAAGTTGTAAAGTTTGAATTGAAGCAGAAAATTTGTGCAAAAATCTGAACCAAAGTGGAACAAGTGAAGAAGAAAAAAATCTGTGCCAAAGGAAGTTTTGTATCAACTTGCAATTGAAATTGGGTTTCCGAGGCTATGAATCAAGGAATTAAGTTTATAAATGTATCAAAAGTGAGGAGCACATCAGCTGATGGTTAGAACTGAAAGAAATGCAGCTGCTGGAATTTCAGATCAGACCTGGAAGAAAAAAAAATAGATTTGAAGAGGAAAAGGCACCTGTGGGAAAAGAAGAAGAGCTGGACATTAGAGGCAAAACACACTGAATTCGAATGAAGAACAAGTTGATATCAATCAGCTTGTTCGAGTTTCATTTGAAGCCAAATTCTGAAGCTGAAAAACTGTGAAGAGCTGAGAAAAGAAAGAAAAAACTGATTGAAGGCAGAAATAAAGTAAATGCAGAGTAAAGTTAGCAAGTAACAATCCAATTAAAGCTCACGGCATTGTAGGATTGGAAATGATTTGAATACGAATTTGGGGAGCTAAGTACATCAGAACTGAACAAAATGAAGAACCAAAATGGAAGTCAGCAGCGTGAAAACAGAAAAAATAGAAAAAGAGAAAGCAGTTTGAAAAAAAAAATCAAAAGAAGCAAGTTGACACACCATTGACTTGGCACCATAAATCAGTGAAGATACTCTCATCCAAATTGAAGATCTACTCCATTACATTCTGAATTCACTAGAGAGAAAGAAAAAGAAAACAAAATCAGAAAGGGAAGAGAAGTAAGCAAAATTGGCATGCAAGAGTGAGTTGGCATGAGTGAGTTGATGAGGTTTTTTCATCAAATTTTGGAAGAGCAATGTCAAAGCCTCACTTCATCACACTTTGATTTCATTATGAGGACTAAAAGGAGGGCAAAATGCATCAAGAATATCCTTGAATATCTAAGTCTTCCACTTTATCAAATTTGCTATTTACTTGGCTTTTACTTCATTTTTACCATTCATATATCTTTCACTTTTGAATAAACTTTTATAGATGTAGATTTGAATCATGAATAATGGTGGAGAGTAGATAACAAGCAAGCTTATGGTAGTGCAAAAAGCATGTGTGTATGAGTGAGCTCCATTTTCATCATGTACTTAGAACTTACGAAGAGAGCCACAAAAATTTTCCCTTGAGAGGTTTAGTGAGTGAAATTCATCTCAATGAATCATGAAGGTTGAAATTGCTAAGTTGTTGATTTAAGGACAAGATACTAATCCATAGAGCTTAGATTTTTGAGAATTAACAACCCTAGGTAATTTCTTTTCAATTGCTTCTACTTAATGTTTGAGAAAAGCTAGGGGATACATATTTAGTACTTTTCGCGAGACGCTCAAGCTTAAGTGTGGGGGAGATGATAAGTATCATTTTATTGATCATTTTATATGCTTAAATCTATGTTTGACCCATATTTTACTTGTGTAATTGTGGATTTACCCTAGGTTTTAGGATTTATACTCTTTTTGGACCTAATTGTAAATTTTGATATATTTGAGTTGTTTTGTCACTAAATTTTTGATCTACTTTTGTAGGCTTCAAATGATCAGGGACCTAGGTCATGTTGGGTCAAAGTTGAGTCAAAAGTGGATTGGATCAAGTGATCAAGCGTCAACTAATTTGGACCGTCCGATGCAAAGACGGTTAGATCTAGACCATCTGGGAACTTCTGATCAATCCGAGTTGGGATTAAGGTTAATCGAGCGACCAGATCATGATCTGAAAGTTTCAGCCCAATCGGAGATCATCTAGACGTTGGATCACGATTAGAGAGATCTAGACCATCCATTCAAAGATCAAGGTGATCTGAACCATCCGATGTAGATCTGGCAGATCCGAGTTACCCCGAGGATGATCCTGACCTCTGATCAAGATCTGGGAAGTTTGAGTCAAATTGGACGAAGATCAACCGTTGGATGAGCGCTGAATGATCTGGGCCGTCCACTGCTTTAACTACTTAAACTACTCCCCTGTTCAGATCTGAACATCGCGTCTTCTTCGCCAGTTCATAGCTGTTCTTCGTTAACTTCACTGTTCTTCGTTTTTCTGCAAGTTTTCTTAATGAGAGGGCGTGATCACATCGTTTTCGAGCCTTGATCCAGACCTGGATCGCTGGGAAGATCTTCCCGTGAGGAATCTAGCTCACATTCGGTCAAAAACAGAGATGGTTGAGGGTTTCGCCATATCTGTGAATTGATCGCCTTGGTCTCGTTTTGTGCCACTTCACATCCATCTGAGCAAGCCTGAGGGTCCTCGACTGAGCTCTGATCATCTTCAAATCAACATCGCCATCCTACATGACCAGATCAAGGAGATCGGTTGCTGATTTCAGTTTTGAGCAGAGTTGGGTTGGATCGCTTCTCAGAGATTGATTTCCAGCAGTTTTTGAGCTTACGGGTTCGAAGCTCAATCTTATGTGACGACAAGAAGATCTGGAGCTCAGGGAAGAAGTCGATGTTTAGTTTCTTTGTGGATTTTAATGTTCTGTCAGTAGTTCAGTTTCTGCAGCGTGCCATTTCATTACTGTCTTTGTATCAGCTGTTTCGATTCGTTTCTGAGTTTTTTTCCAGCCTTAATTAGGTTTCATTTCTGCTGTTAAATAGACATTCTACTTGTTAGTGAATGAATTTCATTTAATTTCAGTTTGTTCCAGCTTTGATTCTGCATATCAGATTAGTTTTTGATACATTAGTTCATTCATTGCGTTTCAGTTTATATTTTCAGTCTCTAAATGTTTGTATCAAGCTAGCTTAGCTGGGTTCTATGAATTCACTTTGAAGTTCAATTCATTTACATAGTTATTGAAGTCAATTGATACATTTGGTTTCAGCTTGGTTAGTGTAGCTCAGTTTTCATTTCCGCAAGGGTTAGTTGCCAATTCTGTAAATTTCTGATTTCCAATCTGCAATTGTGCCAAGTAGCCATAAGCTTTCCTTAAGCTCTCCTGAATTTCGATTGGTAATTCAAGATCAGTTTGCATTTGTCAGTTCAGCACTCATTTGCCATTGCATCACTGCATCAGATTTATTAAGTTCTTCATGTCAAATTCTGCATTCGATTTCTTAATGCAATCTTTAGCTATTGTTTCTGAAATTTCATAGCAGTTTCCTTTTCTTGATTTCAGCTTGTTCTCCATTCCAGAATTTCAGATAGTTTATGTAAACTTGCTTCTGAATTGCAGTTACTTCGCATTTAGTTCCATTTCTTGCTGCATATCAATTTTTGGTCTGTGAATTAACTGTCTACAGTTCTTGAATTTAGTATCAAGTGAACATGTGTTTTTATGAACCTTGCATTCAGTTTGTTTCGTGCATTCCTGCATTTGAATTCTGCACTAAGTTCATCACTAATTTGCTGCATTATTTCTGATTTCCAGCATAAATGCATGATTAGCTCTTCACTATTCGCTTTGTCTTCCAAGTTGTAGTGATTAGTATTCAGAGTTGTCAATTTCAGCTTTGGCACTTAGCATCATTTTGGCACATCAGATTCTTTATTCCCTGCAGATCAAGTGTTTTCTTAGACATTCATTTAAGCATTTGTTTTGCATTAGAAATCAGTCTTGTTTCTAAATTCAGTTAAGTTGCATTTGCAGATTAAGTTTTCCATTAGTTTATGTCATTAGCTGCCATTACCTTGGTTAGTTCCTTTAGTTAAGTTTACTCTCTTTGCATTGTATTTTCATCTTTCATTGCAAATCAAAATCCAGATTTTATTTGAAACCCAAAAACATTAACGACACATAAACTCAAGCTTGAATCGAACTATCTCAACTAGCCCTTGGAAAAATACGACCTGTGGCTCCTTTACTACGCTTTTATTCTTGATTGCAAAAAGGGTTTCCAGCTTTATAAATATCTAAATTTGAGACCCACATTCGTGACACCTATTTCGGGTCCATCAAGGTGCTCCGGGGAATCATCCACCGACGGATTAGGGATCACCCACCTTACGGGCAACCGTGGAGTAGGAGTTTATCTCCGAACCACGTAAATCGTGAGTATTCTTTGTTGTTAGTTTTATTTTTACTTAGTATATTCCGCTTGCGCACTAACAACGTAGATAGAAGAATCGAAAAGTGTTATTCACCCCCCTCTAGCATACGATAATGATCTTACAAGTGGTATCAGAGCGAAGGACCGCTCTTGTCGGACAAATCACCGAGAGGGCACAAGCTATAGGAGATGGAAATTGAAGATAAGTTGGGGGATGACATCTACACTCCGCCTCCCTATGATCATGAAGATTTCAACTTTTGGAGGGCAAGGATCAAGACTTGGTTTGGAATGGAGTGGGAATGTAGAATGGTGCTAGAAGAGCCCTTCGAGATTCCAAATGATAAGTACGGGAAGAAGCGTAGACCAAGATATTAGAATCAAGAGCAACAAAAGCAATCTAGGGCAAATGAAAAGGTAATTGATATTTTAGTAAATATTTTGCCTAATAATGTTTTGAGTGATGTAGGGGCATATAAAAATGTATATGGGTTGTGGAACAATTTGGAGAAGTGTCATGAGAATCCTACTCTAACTCAAATAGTGGAAGAGCAACTAGAAATAAGCTCAAGGGTCCAAGAAGACCAAGAGGAAAATGAATTATCAACATCATCAAGTGAGGTGACATAATTAAGTGAAGAATCATCAACTTCCTCAAGAGAAGAAGAAGAAGTGTCAATTTCAAGAGTTAAGGGGGAGGAGAGACCCTCATCCACACAAGAGCTAGAAAAAGCTTCAACCTCCACCAAAGTCAAATCAAAAGAGCACATTATATGCTTTGGATGCAACAAAAAGGGGCACTACAAGGATAAGTGCCCCCTAGGTAAAAAGAAGGTAATTCCTAAGCCCAAGTCCATTCATTTAAATTCTAATGTGGGTTGTAGGGAAAGGAAAGAAAAGAAGTACATTAGGTGCTATATGTGTGGGGAGCTAGGACATTATCATACTCGATGTCCAAGGAAAGAAGAGCTCAAGAAGATGGAACATCTAAGTGTTAGTAATATGAGAGAAGTGTCCTAAGGCAATCGCCTTATGATTGTAATCATTTACTTTAATAAATGAATATTCACTATTTGAGTATACATGTTCGTGTATTTGATTGAGATCTTAAACTCATTTACTGAATGTCCGCAATACAATTCACAGCATGAGAGAATTTGTGATGAATTCACAACTAGTGATTATCTCTACATGTGCAATTGTGAAGTATTGAAATTGTCCCTAGTCGATGAATTGATAAATACGGACACTATCAATTCTGTTGAGACTAGCATGGGTTATTCTCTAATAAGCTGATTCTCACTGGCTAGTGACATTGGGATGTCCGGAGATAAACATGAATACTAGTTAAGGGAACTAGTTCATTGGAGTGACTAGCTGTAAAACTTCATATGGTAATCTACATATAGATATGTCAATGAAGTTCTTACTGCAGCTTAAGTGCGATGTTCCTTTGACTTGCGGTGTTCAAGTCATCTTGGTCATGAAGACTTATACTTTGACATCATAAGCAAACATCTCCAAGGAGGTGTGGACCCAGGATGATTGGGTATAAGCCGAAGTGCCCGAAGATGTTTGAACAACCTACAAAGGATTCACCACTCCTTGCGAGGAGACGTATACCCAAGGCCTATCGTCGGATTATTACTCGAAGCCTCTGGCCAGAGCATCACATGTTCCGAGTATGAATCTCTCAAAAACATGAGAGTAATTAGAATCCGTTGGACGAGAAAGACATTACTTGGGCTAGGTGTGACGTAGTCAGCCTAGTGGGGACTGACACACATAGACCGTGTCCTGAATCAAGTGGGTATAAGATGGTGAAGGGAATGAGGCACGATTTATTAGAGCTGCTGAAGGGTTTCAGAATTATTTCTGAGGTCAACTATTGATCTTTCGATTAATTGGGGATCATGATGTACTACTAGGTGCCACTCATAATCGTTCTATAATTGGTTAATTATAGACGATCAACATAAATCGAAAGCCTATTTAGTCACACGCACTATGAGTAATCCGAGGGATTTAAAATGAGTTGAAAATTGGATTTTTCGATCAAGAGAGATAAGTCGAATCTAAATTTTCAGAGACGCATCGGAAGCATAAAATGACTAAGTCTTTTGAAGACTTATTGGACGAATTAAATGAGTTTAATTCGTATGGTTTCGGCTTGGGTTTGGCCGGCCAAAGAGGGTCCCCACCCTCTTTGTTTGGCCGGCCACAATAAAAGGGGAGAACCAAATTGTTTGGTTCAAATTATAAAATAAACCGAGCACGGTTTGTTTTATAAAATTATGGATAAAGAAATTTATATAAAGAAATTTATATAAAGAGATTTATTTTTCATGGAAATTAAAATGAACCATGGATTGGTTTATTTTATTTTATAAAATTAATAATGGATTGATTTACTTTCTACTAAATTTTAAATGTATGATCATGTCTCCACAACATAAGGTTGCATGCTATATACGTGGTTAAAATAATTTGAGAAATTATTTATGCTAAACCTTCCGCTGTACGTAATTAAATTTTAAAATTACGAACCCGTATCCATGTCAACATGCACCCGGTCCCAACAGTGGTATCAGAGCCGGTTAGTGTTCGACATAATCATATAATTGTTTTGCGGAAAACTTTGTCATGATCTCAATTTTGAAAAAATTTTCAATTATGGAAACTTTCCAATTATGATAAATTTTAGATTTAGGAATTTCGAAGTTTGAAAATTCTCATGAAATTTCATAAATTTTTGAAATATCCTAGTTTCTGAAATTTTATGATAATTGTGAAAACTTCCCATTTTTGGAAACTTTTCAATTTTGGAAATTCCCTATTTTGGAAATATGTAAGTTTTCTTTGTATCAGAAAATTACAATTATTCTGAAAACCTATTATGAAATCTCGCAATTTTGGGCACTTTTTTCAAGAAAGTCTAGACAAATTTATGGATCATTAATTGACAATTAAATTCGAATTGGTTTTAAATTATTAACAAAATTCTTTATTTTGGATTGAGCCTTGGGGAGCCGTCCAATATAAAGTTAGTTGTTGTAATTTAATTTCCTATTTTAAATAAAATTGTCATGTTTAATTTGGTTACGCCTCGAGGAGCGGACCAAATTAGATTTACAACAAATTCCTTTTTTTTGGGTATCTGAGCCTCGGGGAGCCACCCAAAGAAAATAATTTGTTGTAATTAATAAATCCATAAATAAAATATGTAATCAAATCTTGGATATTTTGAGGTGATTCTCAAACGATAATTTCCTTATTTGATTTAAGAGGTGATGTTCTTACATATTGTTGTCTCCAAAATTAATTAGGAAAATGGTTTCCTATAGAGTTTTCTTAAATAAGATTTTCATGAAAATAATATGTAGTTGAATTAAGGGAATCTGTCTCTTAATTTAAAAAGATTTGATTTAGAGAAATCAAAGTCTTAAACATATTATTTCCAAAATTGATTATGACAATTTAGGAAATTGTTTCCCAAAACAATTCCTTAAATAAAGTATGAAATTAGAATTAGGAAATCCGGTTCCTAATTCAATTAATAAAACTTGATAAATTAAGTCACATACATACTTTATTAAGGAAATCGTTAGTACATGACATAATTATATGTCATAAATGTGCTTAGAAAAGAAAGGATGAAACCCAAAACCCCTTACAAAATATTAAGGCCAATACCTTCCATTAATATGGTTAGAACCGGAGTTTTGTTTCTCGTTTGAGTATTTGCTGTTTCGAGTTCAAAACAGAAATAAGCTTTCATTCAGGTGCCCGGGAGGTCCGGGGCGCCCTGGTCAAAGGTTTTATCACCTGCGACGAGTTCGGCGCGGGGATAAGGTTTGACCGAGTCCATAGGAGCGCCCCCATCATCACAGGCGCCCGTATGAAGCCTATAAAAGGGGCCTCGACCCCTCAGCTTCAAACACAACTTTCCGAAATGATTCTGAGCATTCTGACCGACTACAAAGCGCTAAAGATGAGGCTCTACGACCGGGAGGCTCCAGGAGGAAGTGCGCGGCACTTCGGAGGTCCAGATTGGCCGAGCTTCAAACCTTGTTCTGTTCGGTTTTCTTTTTATTATTCTGCATTTAATTTTCTATATTTGTGCTTGTAATTATCAACTATAAGACAAGTTTTCTCCACCTCCAGAAATTTCGGAAAGGAGATCAATAGTGGACTCACGCCGAGTACATAGGCCTTGGACGTACTAACCCTGGGGGTTCGGGAACCAAGTAAATAAATCCCGTGTGTCCGTTGTATTGCCTTTATTCTTTCTGTTTATTTTTCGCTGCACTAACGCTCTGAGTCTAGAATGAAGATTCGAAAAGTTTATGATTTTTGCAAGAAAGATTTACGGTCGATATTCACCCCCTCTGTCGACGGCACCCGTCCTACAAAAGATGTCGGCAATATGACATGTGCTCTTCCCTGGGAAGGTAGAGGTTGCTACTGTGGGATCAATGTGATCGATAGAGGGGGGTGAATATCGATAATGATTTTTTGGACATAAATCAGATTCAACGCAGTGAAAATAACCAAGTCAAAACAATGCTAACACCTTATTTTTACTTGGTTCGGAGTCTGTGATGGCTCCTACTCCAAGGCCCATGATCCTTGACTATTTTCATTGGGCAATACTATAATTCATAAATGGAGTACAAGAATAATGATTAAGTACAATAATGAAAATTATACCAACGACACTTAAAGGAAGAATTCGTTGTAGAAGCGGCATGTCATTGATCTTGAACTTCTTGGGTGCAGAGAACTTGAGCGCGGAAGCTTTATCGTTGAGATTTCGAGAGCTTGAATTGATGTATGAAAGCAAAGGGGTGAAACCCCTTTTATAATTGAACTCGAGCGCCCGAGAGGCTATAGGGGTGCCCTCTGATAATTATCATTTTGTTGATCAATTTAGGCTCTCAAATCCATATTTTAATCCCTTTTTATATGCTTAAGTTTGCATTTACATTAGGTTCCATGAGTTATTGCTATTTTTACTTTGAATGCTAATCTTTGTATATTTGAGATGTTTTGACATTAAATTTGAATCTAATTTTGTAGGCTTCGAATGATCATGGACCTATATCAGATTCGATCAAACTTGAGTTTAGACTTGGCTTCGATCAAGGGGATCAAGAGATGGATAACTGTGGGTCGCCCAATCAAGAAATGGGGAGATCTGAGCCATCTGTCAACTTCTGATCGATTCGATCTCAAGATAGAGTTAATCATGACCACAGATCAAGATCTAAAGTTTTGGACCAAATCAGAAGACATCTGACCGTTGGATCAAGCTTAAGAGGAGTCTAAACCATTCATTCAAAAGGGGGGGAGATCTGAGTCATCCGTTGCAGATCTGGAAGATTCAAGCTACTGAGAGGCAGATCCTGACCATTGATGGATATCTGGAAAGTTTGATTCTGATCCGAGTTAATCTAACCGTTGGATGAGGCAAGGATGATCACAGCCGTTCAAATTCAAATGGGACAGTTAAATCAAAAATTTCTCCGTCCAGCTCGTCGTAATGAATTCTGTTTCTAGTTCATTGTTTTCTTTGCGTTTCTTCTCCGTTTTTTTTCACGCAGCCACATCATATCCGATCTCAATTCAAGTTCTCGAATCATTGGAGGAAGATTTTCCGATGGAGTCGCTAATCAATTCTGTTGCTGCCAAGCTCCGGTGAGGGTTTCGCCGAGGCCTCTGCTTCTTCTGATCAACTCATGCTTGATCGTTGACTTTATCAATCGGAGCATTCAGAGGGGTTCTCTGAAGGGTTCTAAGGTTCCTTAGCCACAATCGCCATCCAACTCATCAAGAAGGAGGAGGTCGCAAGAAGATGTCAGCTACATCATCAATCTGCTGATAAACTTCTCACGGAAGTAAATTTTCTGTTGATTTATCGAGCTGGACGGTTTCTAGTCGGTTCTTGTGTGACAGCAAGAAGGATCTTAGATTGAAGGGAAGAATCTGATGTCAATTTGTTGTTAATTTCAGTTCTGAATTCTCATTTTCAATTCTGTTTCAGTTTGTATCAGTTCGCTTTCTGCATCTGATCGGTCTGTTTGACCGATCAGGCTAGACTCTGATCGGTCTGTCGACCGATTAGGTAAGTAACTGATCGTCTGTTGACCGATCAGGACTGTGTTTTAGCTACATTCAAGACCTGTTCTTTAGTAAGTTTGTTTCAGACATTTCAATGCTGCAAATTAGCTTTAATCTCATATATTTACATTGAATTGCTTAGTTTTCAAATAGATTAAGTTTAGTTGTTGCAGTTTCCTAGTTAATTTCTGCTTTAATTGAGTTCATTCGGTTTCAACTGAATTTTCATTCCTGATTGCAAAACAAACCCCCATTTCAATTTGAAAACCCAAAATATAGAAGACGACAATTTCAAGCTTGAGTTGAGCATTCACAACTAGTCCTTGAAAAAATACGACTTGAGGCCCCTATACTGCATTCAATTTTGTGAGATAAGGGTTTTCAATTTATAAATATATAAATTTGAGGCTCATTCGTGACACTCGTTATTGGGTCTATCAAATTTTTGGCGCCGTTGCTGGGGAACATACTAGTTGAGTTTGTTTAATTTGAGTTTGTGCTTAGTTTCATATTTTGTGATCTATTTCATTTGCTTTATCTGTCTATATACATTTGCTGCCATTTTGTTTGGTTTATGACCAGAACTGTAGGTGGTGATCTTGAGGAATTTGATCCTGAGACTGAGAGAACATTCAGAGCAAGGAGAAATCAAGGAAGAGTTTCAGAAGCTATTGAGACTATTTCTACTCATTTAAGCAGTCCCATTGCAGATCATCAGAAGTTAAATGTCATAATGATTAAAAATCTAAAATTGTAAGGACAAGTTTAAGACCAAAAAAAAAATCTTATGGAGGAGGCATAGTCGGAGGTTAGGAAGGGAGGAAAACCCTCAGTTGATTGCGGCCACTTGGGGATGGCTTAAAAGTGAAGAGGAAGAGAGTAGAGAGGGGTGGTTTGGTGTGGGATTGAATGCTATTGGCGGGGGTCTTATACAACCCCAGGGTTTTGGCGAGGCACAGGGGCCTTCTTACTTATCGGAGCAACGACCCTTTTCTAGACAAAGTCTTTTAAAGAAATTTTATTTTCAAGTTACTCTTTGAGAAACACTGGTCTAACTAGTCAAGGATGTGGTGAGGTAGCTTTGGCTAGTTCCACTGGACTAAAAAGGCCAAATAGGGTATGTCTTACCCTACCTGACTCTTTAGACAGACTTTCCTAATGTATTATCATCTCGCCCCACCTTAATATTAGGTTATGCAAGTTTTAATCAAGTCAGGTCCTTATCTAACCATTTCTAATCCTAATCAGGATAGTTTGCAGAAAATAAATAAACAAACATCAAGCAATAATTAAAAAAAATGCATGAAAATCATCTAATTATGAACATGGTTTTTCTATTAGCTCCCCCTAGACTAAAACCTCAATATGGACTATCTATGATGCGAATCTTATCCTAGGGGATCCAATAGTGATTTGGTCATGTTTGATTAGTCAAGCTTAGCTTAGGGACACATGCTTGGACTCGGGTTCTAGTTTGGTTCGACATAGAATAATAGGATCTGTACCATGAGTTGGTTTGGTAACTAAGTCCGAATCGGTTGAGAACGGATTTCTATTTTCCAAGAATCATGTCAAGATTCTTGAAACCTGAGGTAAACTGTTCTAGTGCAACACTAAGTTCCTTCACATGAGTTTTCAAAGAGGAATTCTCTTCCTCAAGTTGTTGAACTTGAGTTGAGGTTCCTCCTGAATAGTCTTAGTCAAGGAGCTTGAGTTGGCCTTCTCCTTTAGGACTTTTACCGCCTGTTGGAGGGACTCAACCCGAACGTTGGTTTTGACCAACTTATGTGACACATAGGAAATTAAATCATATAATTTAGACTTTGGAAAACCTCTTACCGTGATTCGGTCGTCTTCTGACATTGATAGTGTTTTGGTTCCACGACTTTCTTCTGGCTCTATTTCTGACTCGGTGTCGAGTTCTTTCGAAGCCATCAGCGCAGGGAGGTTGGATTGAGGTGCTTCTTCTTCGTCTTCCGAGGATGACTCATCCCATGTGGCTTGAAGCACCTTCTTTCTCCGAGTATTCTTGGCCTCCTTTAATTTGGTACACTCCGATTTGAAGTAACCCTTCTTGTGTAACGACCCACCTTCTGGTAATAAGCTTTAAGGCGGATCGCTACTACTAACTGACTAACTAACTGACTAATTACTGATTTCTAATAATGCTAAACCAACTGAGAGAATTTCGAAAATTCTTATTTCGCTATTTACTGAACTAGAAATTCATAAACATGCTGAAAGTACTAATTTGCCCAAAATAAAGCAAAACTTTTATTTTATTATCTTGGCAGGATTCGATCCCCCAATCTCTGGGTTGCATGGCTAAAGCACTAACCAGCTACTCTACACCACCTTTGTTTTACACAGTACCAGTCGACTGCTATATGCCAGTCGACTGGTCGGGCCACAGAATGGTTCTTTGACCGATATCAGTCGACTGGTGTTTTCCCAGTTGACTGGTAGTTCTGAAATTTCAGTTTTCAGATTTCTAGAATGTATCAACCTTGAGCCACAAAGTACCAAAATCATATCTAGCAAACATAATGGCATAAATATGTTGGATCGTGAAAAACCGATAGAGGGGGGGTGAATATCGGAAATCGCTCTTTCTCGGAAAACTAAGAGTAAGTGCACAGTGGAAATAAAAATACGAGACACAGTGGTTTTTACTTGGTTCGGAGCCTGTGTCGACTCCTACTCCAAGGCCCATGGTCGTTGATCGTTTACTTTGGGCAATTCTATATTCGCGCAAATAGGTTACAATGATTTCAATTACAAAGAGAGTGCAATAAAATAATAATAAAATATTAAGCTCTTCGTTACCGACGTCCGGAGTGTATCGATTCTTTTCGAGGCAGCGAGACGTCGTCGGCTCGAGGTGAGGCATTTCTGGAGCAAGGTGCGAGCGTAGAAGAGCGTGGAAGCTTTGGAATGAAGTTAATGCTGAAGGCTTGGGCGTTGGGTGCTATTTATAGCACCCAGGGGCGCCCTGGACGTCGGGGGCTGCCTGCCACGTGTCAAGCGATCCGCACATCGCTCGGTCAACTTCTATCCCACTCGAACAGGGATTAAGTTTGACCGTGAGGGCGCCTTGGTCGTAGAGGGCGCCTTCGCTGACTTCTTCCACGCAGAAATCTCGCTGTGGATAAGCTGAAGCCTCGCAGTCTTGGGCGCGGAGGCGCCCTGGCTGCTGAGGGCGCCTTCACTGATGAAGGCGCCTTCGCTGCTGAGGGCGCCTTGCCCAGTAAGCAACTGAAGCTCATTTTGCTTCGCTTGGTTCTGGTTCACCTTGAGGGCGCCCAGGACACTCAGGGTGCCTTACTCAGCTGCTGCCTCACTCCTTTGAGGCTCTCTGAGTTGCAGACACACATTCCTTCGGTCCTGCATTCACGGTTAGTCCAAAACACAATAAAACAATTAATTATTATTTTATACAGCCTTAGCTGTCTTGGTTCTGAATTTGGTCTCCAAAATGGAGCCCTAGGTCGAACCGACGCCTACTGTTCCCTCGACGGGGAACCCGTCCTCACCTACTCCTCTCGGGAGAATTTACCTGATGCCAACCGCTCCTTTGGTTGGACTTTTGCCTGGCGGTCCTTTGCCAGGGCTTGGATGCCGAGCTGTCCTTCGCCCGGTGCCTAGCAGTCCTTCGCTAGGGCTTTAGTCCCAAGTTGTCCTTCGCCTGGCGCCTAGCAGTCCTTCGCTAGGTCATGGATACTGGCAGTCCTTCGCCAGTTGCCTAGCAGTCCTTCGCTAGGGCTTAGATACTGGCAGTCCTTCGCCAGTTGCCTAGCAGTCCTTCGCTAGGGCTTGGATACTGGCAGTCCTTCGCCAGTTGCCTAGTAGTCCTTCGCTAGGGCTTGGATACTGGCAGTCCTTCGCCAGTTGCCTAGCAGTCCTTCGCTAGGGCTTTGTCTCTGCACACTTAGTGAATATTGTTAGATCACAAACAAACTTAACTTTGAATCCTTTGCCAATATCAAAACAAGGATCGATATGGTGCTTCCTGCACCAACAAAATAATGTTCCACGACTATTCTAAGGCATTTATTACATGTTTTTGGAGGGTTTCTAGCATGTATAGCAACTTAGAAATCATAAAAATGACATGTAGAAGCCTAAACATGAATGTGCCAAGTTCGTATCAACTTCTTATTGAAACCATTCATTATTCATATCTAAGGGCATTCTTAGCTACTACATGTCATTCTATATGGTGCATATATCTTAAAACAAGCATATCCTATGTATTTAGCATGTAAATCAAATGTATCAAGTTCTTATCTCTAAGGCTTAAGCATGGATCTAAATTACCATATTGCAAGTAGTAACTCATATCATTCAACATTCGCTAAGCAAGTATTAACACAGGTAAATAAACTACTTTAATATACTAGGCACCACAAATAACGAGTCTAATTAAGTTCATACATGGTTCACATAACCTATTGCGGAAAAACTAAAAAAAACATAATAAAGACTATTTCTATGCTTTGCAAGTTCCGAAGACTTTTATTCCAACTCCACCATCACACACACTTTGCATCAAGCCCGCCGCCTCCGCTACTAGTGATTTCCTTTACCTGTATCTGCAGTATAAGGAAATGCAAACTAATAAGCATAAAGCTTAGTAAGTACCATCTAGCCTCACAAAACTATGAAAACTCGAATTATGCTTTTGTAAAATATGCTATGCACATACATGCTCATATCCATAAGTAATCATGCTAGGCTCATGCTGAAATACGTATCATAGAATGTCATGGCATATAACTGAGACATGGCACATACTGAACTAGAACTGAAAAGTAAGTTATAGCATGACATACATATCTGAACTGGAACTGAAACTAACTAACATAAAACTAATTATTAAATTCACCACATGCTAATATGAATTTCTGAAAACTAAATACATATAGTAGGTGAAAGTAATAATCAACTGCTGTGGGCCCGGCAATGTACCAACTGTGCGCGCATCCCTAATAAATCTGAGGTAGCAAATCCCGAATCCATTAGGGTTCTACTAGGTTATCTGAACCTAGGGGCAACTAGGAGCCCATCCCATACTAGGTTATCTGAACCTAGGGGCAACTTGGAGCCCATCCTTGGACCGAAGTCCGGTACAATGCCAACTAAAAATAAAATAGTTCTTTTATACTTTTCTTTTTCTCTTCTGATTCTTGCTTTTACTAGGTTATCTAAACCTAGGGGCAACTAGGAGCCCATCCCGTTGGACCTTGGTCCCGATCATAAACTGAAGCAAGAATTTTTATTCTTTAATGCTTTCTATAGCAATAACTGAACTGAACAATTTAACAAACACCTAACGTGCTTCATGACCCAAAACTGAAGGGTAGCACAACGTGTTTGTTAATAATTTACGATTTATAGTCGTAAATCATACATACAAGGAAATAAGGCATATGAAAAATCAACCGAAACTACTTATACTGCAGGTGAGGGATACTTACATCCTGCGCTAGGATTTCCTTACGAATAAAATCCAAAATTCCCGAGGGAACGTCGATCTTCGACGTTCCTCTTGCTCCTTGGCGTTCTCCTCGCGTCTACGAGAATTCTCGTAGAGAATAGGGCCTCTTGAGACCTTCCCTTTGCTTCCCCTTTGTCTTGGGCGGCAAGAGAAGAGGAGAGAAGGAGGAGGAGACGCAAGAGAGGAAGAGGAGAAGAGGAAGAAAAATCGCGAGAGGGAGAGAGGGCGTCGGCGGTGAGAGGATGTGAGGAAAAAGAATGAATATAAAAACCCTAAGTTTCCCTTTTATACTTATGGAAAAAATTTAACTAACTTTATCTTATCATTTTTTTCCCTCTAGCCTATTCGAATGAAAGTCGGCCAGCCCACTTGGTAGCCTTAGTTTCCTCTCATAGGAAAAGTCTAGGGTTCAAATCCTGCTTAAGCTTTTTTAGTGCGTATTCTATTTTTATTCTTTTTTGCCTTATTTGTCCATAGAAAAATTCTATAAAAATATCTATAAATTCAGAATAAATTCTAGGATATTTCTAAAATTAGATTTGAGAATTTTCGGGCGTTACAATCCCCCATACCTTATAAAAAGTTCGTCCTCGAACTTAAAATAACTCTGGGTATTTCTGTCTCATGCTGTCCTCTGGCTCCCATGTTGCCTCTTCTACTCTGTGATTTTGCCATATGACTTTCACTAATGGTACCTCCTTGTTTCGCAATTTCTTAACTGCTCGGTCTATTATCTGAATAGGCCGACTATCATAACTGAGATCTTCGGGAACTTGTACCGTCTGTGGCTCTATCACCTGGGTGGCATCTGGGATATGCTTCTTCAGCATGGAAACATGAAATACATTGTGGATAGCTGACATCTCCTGAGGTAGCTCCAACTCATAAGCTACTTTGCCAACTCTTCTAGTGATGGGGTATGGTCCTACATATCTGGGACTTAGCTTGCCCTTCTTCCCAAAACGCATTACTCCCTTCATGGGAGCCACTCTGAGGAACACTGAATCCCCAACTTCAAACTCTAATGGTCTGTGCCGTGTATCAGCATAGCTCTTCTGGCGGTTTTGAGCTGTTTCTATTCTCTGGTGGATCTGCTGTATGGCTACGGTGGTATCATCTATAAGATCTAACTCATGCCTCTCACCACCCTCGTACCAGCAGATATGAGATCTACACCTCCGCCCATATAAAGCCTCATAGGGTGCCATGCCGATAGTGGCCTGATAACTATTGTTGTAAGCGAATTCCGCTAAGCACAAGTATCTGCACCAACTACCCTTGAAATCTAAAGCACAAGCTCTGAGCATATCTTCTAGTACTTGATTAACTCTCTCTGTCTGACCATCTGTCTGAGGATGGAAAGCTGTGCTAAACTTCAGTTTGGTGCCTAGTGCTATCTGTACGCACTCCCAGAAGTGCGAAGTGAACCTACTGTCCCTATCTGAAATGATAGTCCTAGGGACTCCATGTAGTCTGACGATCTCCTTGAGGTATAACTGAGCTAGCTGTTCCATGGAATAGGAGATCCTGATAGCTAGGAAGTGGGTAGACTTAGTCAATCTGTCTACTATTACCCAGATTGCATCATATCCATTCGTTGTTCTGGGTAGTCCCACTATAAAATCCATGGAAATATCTTCTCATTTCCATTCTGGAATCTGAATAGGCTGCAGAACTCCACCTGGTCTCTGATGTTCTGCCTTGACTCTTTGGCATGTCAGACAGGTACTGACATATCTGGCGATGTCTCTCTTTATCCCAGGCCACCAAAAACGTCCCCTGAGGTCTTGGTACATTTTGGTGGAACCAGGATGCATTGCATAAGGAGATCTATGTGCTTCCTCCAGGATCTTCCTTCGGAGCTCTTCTTGGTTCGGAACACATAAGCAGTCACCGTAGTACAATGTCCCATTATCTGATAGGCGAAATTCTCCATTTTCTGATTCTGTTATCCCCTGCTTGATTTTCTGAAGGTCAGGATCTTGATCCTGTGCTGTCTGGATGTCTTCAAGCAGGGTTGATACTAATGTCAAAGAGGAGAGCTGCCCAACTAAAATTTCCAGTCCTAACTCTGATAACTCTTTTCGAAGGGGCTGTGACATCGTGGACAAAGCTAGTAGGGTGGCACTAGATTTTCTGCTAAGTGCATCTGCCACCTTATTAGCTTTACCTGGATGGTAGAGGATGTCAATGTCATAATCCTTGACTAGCTCAAGCCACCTACGTTGTCTCATGTTCCGATCCTTCTGAGTAAAGAAATACTTTAGACTCTGATGATCTGTGAAAATCCTACACTGAGCTCCGTATAAGTAATGTCTCCAGATCTTGAGGGCGAACACTACAGCAGCTAGCTCCAGGTCATGAGTAGGGTAGTTCTTCTCATAATCCTTGAGTTGTCTAGAGGCATAGGCAATAACCTTACCATTCTGCATCAGCACTGCTCCAAGTCCTAGTTGAGAAGCATCACTATATATGTCAAAGCTGTCAGTGGTCTCTGGAAGAGTCAGGATGGGAGCACTAGTCAATCTTCTCTTTAATTCTGTAAAACTGTTCTCGCAGTCCTCTGTCCACTGAAACTTTCTGTTCTTTCTGGTAAGAGCTATCAGTGGGGAGACTTTTCTGGAGAAATCCTCTACAAACTTCCTGTAGTAACCGGCTAGACCTAGAAAACTTCTGATCTCACTAGCAATCTTCGGTCTAACCCAATTACTTACTGCTTCTATTTTGCTGGGGTCTACCATCACACCATCCTTGGAGATGATGTGACCCAGAAAAGACACCTAATCGAGCCAAAACTCGCACTTGGAGAATTTCGCATAGAGTTGGCTCCGCTGAAGAATTTCTAACACTGTTTTCAGGTGTTCTGCGTATTCCTTCTAAGTCCTGGAATATATCAAAATGTCATCGATGAAGACGATAACAAATTTATCTAAATATTCTCGGAACACTCTGTTCATGAGGTCCATAAAAGTTGCTGGAGCGTTCGTTACGCCAAAAGGCATAACTACAAACTTATAGTGTCTGTATCTTGTTCTGAAAGCTGTCTTGGGGATGTCGCCTTCTTTAACTTTCACCTGGTGATAACCCGATTTCAAGTCTATTTTTGAGAACACTGCTGCTCCCTTTAGCTGATCGAGCAAGTCATCAATTCTTAGCAAGGGATACTTGTTCTTGATGGTGACTTGATTCAACGCTCGGTAATCTATACACAAGTGCATGGACCCGTCTTTCTTCTTCACGAACAATACGGGAGCTCCCCAAGGTGAATGACTAGGGCGTATGAAGCCCTTGTCGAGCAGCTCCTGTAGTTGCTCCTGAAGTTCTCTTAATTCTGCTAGAGTCATACGGTATGGTGCTTTTGAAATGGGATTGGTACCGGGAATGAGATCTATCTCAAACTTTATCTCCCTGTCTGGCGCTAAGCCTGGTAACTCGTCAGGGAAGACTGCTGGGTAGTCACATACCACTGGGACCTCTTCTAGCTTTTGGTCCTTCTCTTGTTCGGTATTGACTACATGTGCTAGAAATCCGGTACATCCTGAATCCAGCAGTTTCTGTGCTTTTAAAGCTGAGAGAAATTTCTTGGCTTTTCTCTTGGGTTCTCCGATGTATTCAAACTGCACTCCTTCTTCAGGTTGGAATATGACTTTCCTTTTACGGCATTCTATGGAGGCACCGTACTTGATTAGGAAGTCCATTCCAAAAAATGGCATCATAATCTGTCATATCTAGTACTATCAGATCACCATAAAGCTCTGTGCCTGCTATACTGATTGGCACTGCACGGAGCCAGTGCGTGGACGCCATAATCTCTCCTGAAGGTAGGGTGGTTAAGAATTGGCCACTGAGTACATCTAGAGGTATAGTTAACTACTCTGCGAACACCCGGGGGTTTCTGAGTTCCTAAACTGCCTTGACCTTTACTTTCTATCATGACTAACTTCTGCTGTTGCATGCTGTTCAGGTAGTGCTCGGTGATCAGAGCACTACTAACTAGTTCTTCTGAGGTTTACGGCCTATGGACGCCGCTGGCCACATTCAATGCTATTTCTGGCCTTAGCACCTTGAGCATTAACCTAACTCGCTCTCGTTTAGTGCTGACCAGTTCAGGGCTCCGGCGAGCCAGTCTGTTGAATCTCTTCACGGCTTCCTCTACTGATAGGTTACCTTGACGAAATTCAGTGAATTCATCATAATGTCGGTTAGTAACCCGCATATGAAAAAATTCTTTGAAGAACTCAACTTTGAAGTTGGCCCACATCATCTGATTTATGTCTCGCTTGGCCTTCACCCTTTCCCACCACATTCTAGCATCTCCTGCTAGGCAGAAGGAGGCGCACTTTACTTTCTCATATTCTGGCCAGTCCAGAAGCTCCATGGTACTCTCCAGGATTTTGAACTAGGCTTGTGCATCCCACGGTTCACTAGTGCCTGAAAGGTTCTCTGGTTTGGGTTTCTGCCACTTAGCTTAGGGACACATGCTTGGACTTGGGTTCTAGTTTGGTTCGACATAGAATAATAGGATCTGTACCATGAGTTGGTTTGGTAACTAAGTCCGAATCGGTTGAGAACGGATTTCTATTTTCCAAGAATCATGTCAAGATTCTTGAAACCTGAGGTAAACTGTTCTAGTGCAACACTAAGTTCCTTCACATGAGTTTTCAAAGAGGAGTTCTCTTCCTCAAGTTGTTGAACTTGAGTTGAGGTTCCTCCTGAATAGTCTTAGTCAAGGAGCTTGAGTTGGCCTTCTCCTTTAGGACTTTTACCCCCTGTTGGAGGGACTCAACCCGAACGTTGGTTTTGACCAACTTATGTGACACATAGGAAATTAAATCATATAATTTAGACTTTGGAAAACCTCTTACCGTGATTCGGTCGTCTTCTGACATTGATAGTGTTTCGGTTCCACGACTTTCTTCTGGCTCTATTTCTGACTCGGTGTCGAGTTCTTTCGAAGCCATCAGTGCAGGGAGGTTGGATTGAGGTGCTTCTTCTTCGTCTTCCGAGGATGACTCATCCCATGTGGCTTGAAGCACCTTCTTTCTCCGAGTATTCTTGGCCACCTTTAATTTGGTACACTCCGATTTGAAGTAACCCTTCTTGTGTAACGACCCACCTTCTGGTACTAAGCTTTAAGGCGGATCGCTACTACTAACTGACTAACTGACTAATTACTGATTTCTAATAATGCTAAACCAACTGGGAGAATTTCGAAAATTCTTATTTCGCTATTTACTGAACTAGAAATTCATAAACATGCTGAAAGTACTAATTTGCCCAAAATAAAGCAAAACTTTTATTTTATTATCTTGGCAGGATTCGATCCCCCAACCTCTGGGTTGCATGGCTAAAGCACTAACCAACTGCTCTACACCACCTTTGTTTTACACAGTACCAGTCGACTGCTATATGCCAGTCGACTGGTTGGGCCACAGAATGGTTCTGTGACCGATACCAGTCGACTGGTGTTTTCCCAGTTGACTGGTAGTTCTGAAATTTCAGTTTTCAGATTTCTAGAATGTATCAACCTTGAGCCACAATGTACCAAAATCATATCTAACAAACATAATGGCATAAATATGTTGGATCGTGAAAAACCGATAGAGGGGTGGTGAATATCGGAAATCGCTCTTTCTCGGAAAACTAAGAGTAAGTGCACAGCGGAAATAAAAATACGAGACACAGTGGTTTTTACTTGGTTCGGAGCCTGTGTCGACTCCTATTCCAAGGCCCATGGTCGTTGATCGTTTACTTTGGGCAATTCTATATTCGCGCAAATAGGTTACAATGATTTCAATTACAAAGAGAGTGCAATAAAATAATAATAAAATATTAAGCTCTTCGTTACCGACGTCCGGAGTGTATCGATTCTTTTCGGGGCAGCGGGACGTCGTCGGCTCGAGGTGAGGCGTTTCTGGAGCAAGGTGCGAGCGTAGAAGAGCGTGGAAGCTTTGGAATGAAGTTAATGCTGAAGGCTTGGGCGTTGGGTGCTATTTATAGCACCCAGGGGCGCCCTGGACGTCGGGCGCGGCCTGCCACGTGTCAAGCGATCCGCACATCGCTCGGTCAACTTCTATCCCGCTCGAACAGGTATTAAGTTTGACCGTGAGGGCGCCTTGGTCGTAGAGGGCGCCTTCGCTGACTTCTTCCGCGCAGAAATCTCGCTGTGGATAAGCTGAAGCCTCGCAGTCTTGGGCGCGGAGGCGCCCTGGCTGCTGAGGGCGCCTTCACTGATGAAGGCGCCTTCGCTGCTGAGGGCGCCTTGCCCAGTAAGCAACTGAAGCTCATTTTGCTTCGCTTAGTTCTGGTTCAGCTTGAGGGCGCCCTGGACACTCAGGGCGCCTTACTCAGCTGCTGCCTCACTCCTTTGAGGCTCTCTGAGTTGCAGACACACATTCCTTCGGTCCTGCATTCACGGTTAGTCCAAAACACAATAAAACAATTCATTATTATTTTATACAGCCTTAGCTGTCTTGGTTCTGACTTTGGTCTCCAAAATAGAGCCCTAGGTCGAACCGACACCTACTGTTCCCTCGACGGGGAACGCGTCCTCACCTACTCCTCTCGGGAGAATTTACCTGATGCCAACCGCTCCTTTGGTTGGACTTTTGCCTGGCGGTCCTTTGCCAGGGCTTGGATGCCGAGCTGTCCTTCGCCTGGTGCCTAGCAGTCCTTCGCTAGGGCTTTAGTCCCAAGCTGTCCTTGCCCTGGCGCCTAGCAGTCCTTCGCTAGGTCATGGATACTGGCAGTCCTTCTCCAGTTGCCTAGCAGTCCTTCGCTAGGGCTTGGATACAGGCAGTCCTTCGCCAGTTGCCTAGCAGTCCTTCGCTAGGGCTTGGATACTGGCAGTCCTTCGCCAGTTGCCTAGTAGTCCTTCGCTAGGGCTTGGATACTGGCAGTCCTTCGCCAGTTGCCTAGCAGTCCTTCGTTAGGGCTTTGTCTCTGCACACTTAGTGAATATTGTTAGATCACAAACAAACTTAACTTTGAATCCTTTGCCAATATCAAAACAAGGATCGATATGGTGCTTCCTGCACCAACAAAATAAAGTTCCACGACTATTCTAAGGCATTTATTACATGTTTTTGGAGGGTTTCTAGCATGTATAGCAACTTAGAAATCATAAAAACGACATGTAGAAGCCTAAACATGAATGTGCCAAGTTCGTATCAACTTCTTATTGAAACCATTCATTATTCATATCTAAGGGCATTCTTAGCTACTACATGTCATTCTATATGGTGCATATATCTTAAAACAAGCATATCCTATGTATTTAGCATGTAAATCAAAAGTATCAAGTTCTTATCTCTAAAGCTTAAGCATGGATCTAAATTACCATATTGCAAGTAGTAACTCATATCATTCAACATTCGCTAAGCAAGTATTAACACAGGTAAATAAACTACTTTAATATACTAGGCACCACAAATAACGAGTCTAATTAAGTTCATACATGGTTCACATAACCTATTGCGGAAAAACTAAAAAAAACATAATAAAGACTATTTCTATGCTTTGCAAGTTCCGAAGACTTTTATTCCAACTCCACCATCACACACACTTTGCATCAAGCCCGCCGCCTCCGCTACTAGTGATTTCCTCTACCTGTATCTGCAGTATAAGGAAATGCAAACTAATAAGCATAATGCTTAGTAAGTACCATCTAGCCTCACAAAACTATGAAAACTCGAATTATGCTTTTGTAAAACATGCTATGCACATACATGCTCATATCCATAAGTAATCATGCTAGGCTCATGCTGAAATACGTATCATAGAATGTCATGGCATATAACTGAGACATGGCACATACTGAACTAGAACTGAAAAGTAAGCTATAGCATGACATACATATCTGAACTGGAACTGAAACTAACTAACATAAAACTAATTATTAAATTCACCACATGCTAATATGAATTTTTGAAAACTAAATACATATAGTAGGTGAAAGTAATAATCAACTGCTGTGGGTCCGGCAATGTACCAACTGTGCACGCATCCCTAATAAATCCGAGGTAGCAAATCCCGAATCCATTAGGGTTCTACTAGGATATCTGAACCTAGGGGCAACTAGGAGCCCATCCCATACTAGGTTATCTGAACCTAGGGGCAACTTGGAGCCCATCCCTGGACCGAAGTCCGGTACAATGCCAACTGAAAATAAAATAGTTCTTTTATACTTTTCTTTTTCTCTTCTGATTCTTGCTTTTACTAGGTTATCTAAACCTAGGGGCAACTAGGAGCCCATCCTGTTGGACCTTGGTCCCGATCATAAACTGAAGCAAGAATTTCTATTCTTTAATGCTTTCTATAGCAATAACTGAACTGAACAATTTAACAAACACCTAACGTGCTTCATGACCCAAAACTGAAGGGTAGCACAACGTGTTTGTTCATAATTTACGATTTATAGTCGTAAAACATACATACAAGGAAATAAGGCATATGAAAAATCAACCGAAACTACTTATACTGCAGGTGAGGGATACTTACATCCTGCGCTAGGATTTCCTTACGAATAAAATCCGAAATTCCCGAGCGAACGTCGATCATCGACGTTCTTCTTGCTCCTTGGCGTTCTCCTCGCGTCTACGAGAATTCTCGTAGAGAATAGGGCCTCTTGAGACCTTCCCTTTGCTTCCCCTTTGTCTTGGGCGGCAAGAGAAGAGGAGAGATGGAGGAGGATACGCAAGAGAGGAAGAGGAGAGAGGAAGAAAAATCGCGAGAGGGAGAGAGGGCGTCAGCGGTGAGAGGATGTGAGGAAAAAGAATGAATATAAAAACCCTAAGTTTCCCTTTTATACTTATGGAAAAAATTTAACTAACTTTATCTTATCATTTTTTTCCCTCTAGCCTATTCGAATGAAAATCGGCCAGCCCACTTGGTAGCCTTAGTTTCCTCTCATAGGAAAAGTCTAGGGTTCAAATCCTGCTTAAGCTTTTTTACAGCGTATTCTATTTTTATTCTTTTTTACCTTATTTGTCCATAGAAAAATTCTATAAAAATATCTATAAATTCAGAATAAATTCTAGGATATTTCTAAAATTAGATTTGAGAATTTTTGGGCATTACAATCCCCCATACCTTATAAAAAGTTCGTCCTCGAACTTAAAATAACTCTGGGTATTTCTGTCTCATGCTGTCCTCTGGCTCCCATGTTGCCTCTTCTACTCTGTGATTTTGCCATATGATTTTCACTAATGGTACCTCCTTGTTTCGCAAATTCTTAACTGCTCGGTCTATTATCTGAATAGGCCGACTATCATAACTGAGATCTTCGGGAACTTGTACCGTCTGTGGCTCTATCACCTGGGTGGCATCTGGGATATGCTTCTTCAGCATGGAAACATGAAATACATTGTGGATAGCTGACATCTCCTGAGGTAGCTCCAACTCATAAGCTACTTTGCCAACTCTTCTAGTGATGGGGTATGGTCCTACATATCTGGGACTTAGCTTGCCCTTCTTCCCAAAACGCATTACTCCCTTCATGGGAGCCACTCTGAGGAACACTGAATCCCCAACTTCAAACTCTAATGGTCTGTGCCGTGTATCAGCATAGTTCTTCTGGCGGCTTTGAGCTGTTTCTATTCTCTGGCGGATCTGCTGTATGGCTATGGTGGTATCATCTATAAGATCTGTCTGTAGGCCTAACTCTTGCCTCTCACCACCCTCGTACCAGCAGATAGGAGATCTACACCTCCGCCCATATAAAGCCTCATAGGGTGCCATGCCGATAGTGGCCTGATAACTATTGTTGTAAGCGAATTCCGCTAAGCACAAGTATCTGCACCAACTACCCTTGAAATCTAAAGCATAAGCTCTGAGCATATCTTCTAGTACTTGATTAACTCTCTCTGTCTGACCATCTGTCTGAGGAGGGAAAGCTGTGCTAAACTTCAGTTTGGTGCCTAGTTGTAGCGACCCGCCTTCTTACTGTCTTTAGACGGATCGTTACTTATCTCTACTTCTTGACTTTTATACATGACTAAAGAAAATTGCGGAAATTTTTTTTTTCTTTTAAACTTTTAAATTCTGCTAACGATTATATTCTAACTTAAGCAATCATGTATAATAATACCATGTCATACTCTCTTCTCAAATCCCATAGCTAATACCTGTCGAAAACAGCCTTACCCTTCTTAAACTGCCTGTACCAGTCGACTGGTGACGTGGCAGTCGACTGATACGGCTGTAATCTGTTTTACAGGTTTCGGCCCTTGCTGTCCAAGTCCACCATTCCTTCAATTTCGAGCCATATCAAACTACGACACCATTCCTATACTCTATGTCAGGTTCCTAAACAATTTAACCAATCAAACGAATCCATAAACTTAAATTTAGGACTTTTATGGGAGAAAATAAACTAAACAAGTTTATATAAACTTTAACAATAGAGTTTGTACCAATCTTGACTTCTAACCATTTAAACTCATCATACAAAGTTCTATAACATCACTAAGGTATTATGGAATGAGAAAGCAACTTTTCTAAACATACTTAAGCAATAAAAACTTGTTTCGAAAGGGAAATTGATACTATCTTGGCACAAACACCTTTTTCTCTAACAAAGTATCAATATCTTTAACTACTCACTTTTCTACTCATCCAATGCAAACATAAGAATACGTATGCTAAATGAAATGACAAGGAATCTTTACTCTAAGAAATTGAGCATGCAAAACTATCCAAAACTCAAATACTCTATAATCTCCATAAGCAAGAACTTGAAATTTGAATAAACTTAAACATTGCAATTCAAATATCTAAAATGTCTCGTCTCAAAGATCTCTCCATAATCAGCCACCACACACACTTTGCTCAGCACCGCCTCGTCGCCTTCCTTCAGAATTTCTTGCCTTTACCTTTATCTGCAGCAAGAGGAAAATGCAACTAGTAAGCAAAAAGCTTAGTAAGTACTATCTAGCTCACAAAAACTCGAAGTGTGCAAACATGCTTCTAGAACAATATGAAAATCATATGAGATACTAATATGCTTGAAAGAAAACTAAGGACATGTATAACTCAAAACATGCATACTCAAGCAATAAATAATCTCAATTTACTTTTCTTGGCTCAACTTGAAACTTTAGCTATTCTTTAACTTTTGAAAACTTTCTTATATTTTCGAAAACTTTGCTAAAGCATATACTTGAAAATACTAATCACTTGGATCCACTGAAGACGTAAGTACCATCTCATGCGCGTTCCCTAAAAGGTTGGGGTAGCGAGCCACCAATCCTAATAGAGCAGACCTTGGTCTACCAGGGCCAAGACCTTGGAATTGGACACCTGGATTTCTTTAACGACGCCCTTGGACGCCGGGTACTGGCCTTATAAAATAAAATAGCTTTTCTTTCTTTTCTTTCTTATCTGTAAATGCCTTGGCATTTTCTGGAGCACCTTGCGTGCTAAAATCCCTAAGTCTTGACTTTTGGGGATTTCTTAAGGCCTTGGCCTTTTCTTTTCTTATCTTTATCTTCTCTTTTCTTTTCTCATAGCTTTTCTTGGTCCCTAATCTCATATAGGGTGCTTATCAACATATACAAGCATATAAGAAACTAAGATTACATGCAAAAACTGAAACAAAAAGGAAATATCTCTTTTACAAACTTTTAAAGGAAATTCTCGCGGAAAAACCGCCTCTTACTGCAGGTGAGCAGTACTTACATTGATATCTTGGACTTACAACCAAGATTAATGTCTAGAGCTCGGAAGAAACTTGAGATCTCAGAGAATTCTTCACGTCTACGCGTTCCTCTCGTCGCGGGGATCCCGAATATAGAATTATCTCTTGGAGAAAGGGTCTCGGACGGCTCTCTTGGCTTGGTGTTGGTGTCGCCCAAGAGAGGAGAGGGAGAGGAGGGGTCGGCACAATTGGGAGAGGGAGAGGGTTTGAGAGAAAATAAAACTTCTCTCTTTAATTAGCTATTTATACTTAAGGGTCGGATCAACCTAACTACAGCTTAAGTATTTGTTTTTTCTTTCCTTTTTTGTGCTCGATACCTAGCCCAGCCGGTTGGGCGCTTGTGCTGTTTCGGTGGTGGTCGCGGGTTCAATCCACCGGCTGCCCCTTAATTAATTTTTCCATTTTTGGCAATTTTTGTTTTTTTCCTTTTTCTTTTTTCTTTTTCCAAAAATACCAAACGGACTCGGAAAATTCCATAAAAATACTCTAAAAATTCCTAAAAATACCTAGAATATTTCTAAACCATTTCTAAATAATTCTAAGGACTTTAAGAACTAAAAATGGAAATTTTGGGGCGTTACAATCCCCCATACCTTATAAAAAGTTCGTCCTCGAACTTAGAATAACTCTGGATATCGTTCTCTCATGCTGTCCTCACGTTCCCAAGTAGCCTCTTCATGCTTTTGATTCTGCCAGATGACCTTCACTAGTGGCACTTCTTTGTTTCTTAATCTTTTAACTGCTTTGTCCACTATCTGTGTAGGTCTGCTCTCATAACTAAGATTTTCCTGGATCTGTACTGACTGAGGCTGAATCACTTGGCTAGGGTCGTGAATACACTTCTTTAGCATGGAGACATGAAATGTACTGTGGATAGCTGACATATCCTCTGGTAAGTCCAGCTCATAGGTTACCTTCCCAACTCTCTTTATAATCTTGTAGGGTCCTATGTAGCGAGGACTTAGCTTGCCCTTCTTGCCAAATCTCACCACTCCCTTCATGGGAGCGACCTTAAGAAATACTGAATCTCCAACTTGGAATTCAAGTGGCCTACGGCGTGTGTCAGCGTAACTTTTCTGTCTACTCTGGGTAGTCTCAATCCTCTGGCGGATCGTCTGGATAGCCTGAGCGGTCTCATCTATAAGCTCAGTCTGGCTGCCTAGTCCTGACTCCATCTCTTTCTTCTCACCAGCTTCTTGCCAACATATGGGTGATCTGCATTCTCCATTGCCATACAATGCCTCATAAGGT
>JAGFNQ010004232.1:36604-64472 GCA_024364735.1 Boesenbergia rotunda
GTGTAGCATGGTCCTCTGGAGTCTGTGAGTATATGAGAATATCATCAATAAACACAATGACGAATTTATCGAGATACTCCCTAAAGATGTGGTTCATCAGCTCCATGAAGACTGCTGGAGCATTGGTTACTCCAATGCTAAAGTTTAGTTATCCTATTCGTAGTGGCCGTATCTTGTCCTGAAGGCCGTCCTGGGATGTCACTTTCTTTAACCTTCAGCTGATGATACCCAGAACGTAGATCTATCTTCGAGAACACTGTAGCCCCTTTGAGCTGATCAAATAAATCATCTATTCTAGGAAGGGGGTACTTGTTCTTGATGGTCACCTTTTCAGAGCTCTGTAGTCTATGCACAGACGCATAGATCCATCCTTCTTCTTGACGAATAGTACAGGAGCTCCCCAGGGTGAATGACTCGGGCGAATGAAGCCCTTGTCTAGTAGCTCCTGGAGTTGCTCTTGTAATTCTTTCCACTCTGCTGGAGACATACGATATGGGGCCTTCGAGACCGGACCGGTACCGGGCACGAGCTCGATCTCGAATTCCACTTCTCTGTTGGGAGGTAGTCCAGGTAATTCCTCTGGGAACACTTCTGGATATTCGCAAACTACCCGTACATCCTCCTGCTTGAGTTCTTTCTTTGCTTCTGAGTCCACTATGTGTGCAAGAAAACCAGCACACCCTTGCTCTAGCATCTGGTGGGCTGCCAGGGCTGAGAGAAATTTCTGAGTTTTCCTCCTTGGGGCTCCTTGAAATTCGAATGGTGGTTCTCCCTCTGGGCTGAAAACCACCTTCCTTCTACGGCAGTCCACTGAAGCGCTGTACTTACTGAGGAAATCCATGCCCAGTATGATGTCGAAGTCCTGCATCGCAAGGACTATCAGATCGACATATAGCTCTCGGTCTGAAATCTTGATTGGCACAGCCCGGAGCCTCTGGGTGGACTCCATGATTTCCCCTGAAGGGAGAGTTGTCAGGAATCTGGACTCCCAACTCTCTATAGGCACCTGTAACTTACTAGCAAAAGGTACTGATACGAAAGAATGGGTCGCCCCAGTGTCAACCAGTGTAGTAGCTAAATGCTGAAAAATAACTATTTGACCTGTAACGACCGTGGAGGCGCTGGCAGCTTCTTCCTTCGTGAGGGAAAAGACTCTGGCATTGGTTGGAACTGGTGCTGCTTCCAACCCTCTCTGACTGATCTGAGGCCCCTCCAGTATAGTAGGCATGTAGTGTAACTGAGGCTTGCCTCCATGCTGTACGGACTGCTGAGGAAGTACCTTAAACTTGTTTGGGCAGTCTCTGGATCTGTGTCCCTCTTGTCCACATGAGTAGCATCCAGTTGCACCCAACAGGCACGCTCCTGGATGGTTCCTCCCACACTTAGGACAAGGTGGATACCTAGCTTGCTTGTTCTCTGAGTTTCCCTTTTGGCTGCCCGGCCACTGCTTCCTTTTGTGGCTCTTATTCTTCCAGTTCTGGTTATTTGGCTGAGGCTTCTGTCCTCCTATTGTCTTGTTCTCAGTCAGGACTGGCTTCTGCTGTGCTTGCTGTGCCTTGATGCTATTCAGGTAGTGCTCTGAGATTAGAGCACTACTGACTAACTCCTCGCTGGTCTGGGGTCGGTGCATCCCGCTGTTCACGTTGAGTGCTATCTCCGGGTTCAGCATGCGAAGCATCAGTCTGACTCGCTCCTTCTCTGTGCTGACTAGCTCTGGGCAGAGGCGAGCTAGTCTGTTGAACTTTGCAACTGCTTCTCCCACTGGTAGGCTACCCTGTCTGAACTCCATGAAGTCCTCGAAGTGCTTGTTGGTAACCTTCATGTGGAAAAATTCCTCATAGAACTCGTGCTCGAAATCTGCCCAGCTCATCTGATTGACTATCTTCTTACTCTTGACTCGCTCCCACCACATACGAGCATCTCCAGTTAGGCAGAAGGAAGCACATTTGACCTTCTCAACCTCTGGCCAGTCAAGAAGCTCCATCGTGCTCTCTAAAGTCTTGAACCAAGCCTGGGCATCCCAGGGCTCAGTCGTGCCTGAGAAGCTTTCTGGTTTCAGCCTCTGCCACTGGACGAGATATGCTTCTTGTCTTCGGTTCACGGCAGGGGCTTCCTGTGTGACTGATGGAACTTCAGCCACCACTGGAGTTCCCACTCCTGCCGTGGGTGGTGTAGGAGGCTCTGGGTGCTGATTCGCCATCAGAGTGGCGATGGTCTTCTGTTGTTCTGTAATCTGAGCTTGCATTTGAGCAATGACTGCCATCAGGTTTGGCTGTTCTGTGCCAGGCTCACTGTTATCTTGAACTGGAGTTCTGTTATTAGCATTAGGAGCTCGGCCTCTTCTTGCCATCTAATAATGCATAAGGAAACAAGAAATCACTACTACATCTCTAGGTATAAACTTGTCTTCTTACTTAGAAATCTGATATCCATTCTAGGGATTAAACATGATTCCGTGATACTAAGGGATTAAACATGCTTCCTTGTTCTATACACATGTGAGTAGTACTTAAGCATTTCTCTATACTGCAATTAAATAAAGGAGCAATAGAAAAACTAAAACTTAAAGCTTTCTTACTTGAAGACGGCAAGGTTGATGCTGATGTGTGTGTGATGCTGGAGAATGGGACCTGCTCTGATACCATCTGTAGCGACCCGCCTTCTTACTGTCTTTAGACGGATCGTTACTTATCTCTACTTCTTGACTTTTATACATGACTAAAGAAAATTGCGGAAATTTTTTTTTTCTTTTAAACTTTTAAATTCTGCTAACGATTATATTCTAACTTAAGCAATCATGTATAATAATACCATGTCATACTCTCTTCTCAAATCCCATAGCTAATACCTGTCGAAAACAGCCTTACCCTTCTTAAACTGTCTGTACCAGTCGACTGGTGACGTGGCAGTCGACTGATACGGCTGTAATCTGTTTTACAGGTTTCGGCCCTTGCTGTCCAAGTCCACCATTCCTTCAATTTCGAGTCATATCAAACTACGACACCATTCCTATACTCTATGTCAGGTTCCTAAACAATTTAACCAATCAAACGAATCCATAAACTTAAATTTAGGACTTTTATGGGAGAAAATAAACTAAACAAGTTTATATAAACTTTAACAATAGAGTTTGTACCAATCTTGACTTCTAACCATTTAAACTCATCATACAAAGTTCTATAACATCACTAAGGCATTATGGAATGAGAAAGCAACTTTTCTAAACATACTTAAGCAATAAAAACTTGTTTCGAAAGGGAAATTGATACTATCTTGGCACAAACACCTTTTTCTCTAACAAAGTATCAATATCTTTAACTACTCACTTTTCTACTCATCCAATGCAAACATAAGAATACGTATGCTAAATGAAATGACAAGGAATCTTTACTCTAAGAAATTGAGCATGCAAAACTATCCAAAACTCAAATACTCTATAATCTCCATAAGCAAGAACTTGAAATTTGAATAAACTTAAACATTGCAATTCAAATATCTAAAATGTCTCGTCTCAAAGATCTCTCCATAATCAGCCACCACACACACTTTGCTTAGCACCGCCTCGTCGCCTTCCTTCAGAATTTCTTGCCTTTACCTTTATCTGCAGCAAGAGGAAATGCAACTAGTAAGCAAAAAGCTTAGTAAGTACTATCTAGCTCACAAAAACTCGAAGTGTGCAAACATGCTTCTAGAACAATATGAAAATCATATGAGATACTAATATGCTTGAAAGAAAACTAAGGACATGTATAACTCAAAACATGCATACTCAAGCAATAAATAATCTCAATTTACTTTTCTTGGCTCAACTTGAAACTTTAGCTATTCTTTAACTTTTGAAAACTTTCTTATATTTCGAAAACTTTGCTAAAGCATATACTTGAAAATACTAATCACTTGGATCCACTGAAGACGTAAGTACCATCTCATGCGCGTTCCCTAAAAGGTTGGGGTAGCGAGCCACCAATCCTAATAGAGCAGACCTTGGTCTACCAGGGCCAAGACCTTGGAATTGGACACCTGGATTTCTTTAACGACGCCCTTGGACGCCGGGTACTGGCCTTATAAAATAAAATAGCTTTTCTTTCTTTTCTTTCTTATCTGTAAATGCCTTGGCATTTTCTGGAGCACCTTGCGTGCTAAAATCCCTAAGTCTTGACTTTTGGGGATTTCTTAAGGCCTTGGCCTTTTCTTTTCTTATCTTTATCTTCTCTTTTCTTTTCTCATAGCTTTTCTTGGTCCCTAATCTCATATAGGGTGCTTATCAACATATACAAGCATATAAGAAACTAAGATTACATGCAAAAACTGAAACAAAAAGGAAATATCTCTTTTACAAACTTTTAAAGGAAATTCTCGCGGAAAAACTGCCTCTTACTGCAGGTGAGCAGTACTTACATTGATATCTTGGACTTACAACCAAGATTAATGTCTAGAGCTCGGAAGAAACTTGAGATCTCAGAGAATTCTTCACGTCTACGCGTTCCTCTCATCGCGGGGATCCCGAATATAGAATTATCTCTTGGAGAAAGGGTCTCGGACGGCTCTCTTGGCTTGGTGTTGGTGTCGCCCAAGAGAGGAGAGGGAGAGGAGGGGTCGGCGCAATTGGGAGAGGGAGAGGGTTTGAGAGAAAATAAAACTTCTCTCTTTAATTAGCTATTTATACTTAAGGGTCGGATCAACCTAACTACAGCTTAAGTATTTGTTTTTCTTTCCTTTTCTGTGCTCGATACCTAGCCCAGCCGGTTGGGCGCTTGTGCTGTTTCGGTGGTGGTCGCGGGTTCAATCCACCGGCTGCCCCTTAATTAATTTTTCCATTTTTGGCAATTTTTGTTTTTTCCTTTTTCTTTTTCTTTTTCCAAAAATACCAAACGGACTCGGAAAATTCCATAAAAATACTCTAAAAATTCCTAAAAATACCTAGAATATTTCTAAACCATTTCTAAATAATTCTAAGGACTTTAAGAACTAAAAATGGAAATTTTGGGGCGTTACACTAGTGCTGTCTGTACGCACTCCCAGAAGTGCGAAGTGAACCTACTGTCCCTATCTGAAATGATAGTCCTAGGGACTCCATGTAGTCTGACGATCTCCTTGAGGTATAACTGAGCTAGCTGTTCCATGGAATAGGAGATCCTGATAGCTAGGAAGTGGGCAGACTTAGTCAATCTGTCTACTATTACCCAGATTGCATCGTATCCATTCGTTGTTTTGGGTAGTCCCACTATAAAATCCATGGAAATATCTTCTCATTTCCATTCTGGAATCTGAATAGGCTGCAGAACTCCACCTGGTCTCTGATGTTCTGCCTTGACTCTTTGGCATGTCAGACAGGTACTGACATATCTGGTGATGTCTCTCTTTATCCCAGACCACCAAAAACGTCCCCTGAGGTCTTGGTACATTTTGGTGGAACCAGGATGCATTGCATAAGGAGATCTATGTGCTTCCTCCAGGATCTTCCTTCGGAGCTCTTCTTGGTTCGGAACACATAAGCGGTCACCGTAGTACAATGTCCCATTATCTGATAGGCGAAATTCCCCATTTTCTGATTCTGTTATCCCCTGCTTGATTTTCTGAAGGTCAGGATCTTGATCTTGTGCTGTTTGGATGTCTTCAAGCAAGGTTGACACTAATGTCAAAGTGGAGAGCTGCCCAACTAAAATTTCAGTCCTAACTCTGATAACTCTTTTCGAAGGGGCTGTGACATCGTGGACAAAGCTAGTAGGGTGGCACTAGATTTTCTGCTAAGTGCATCTGTCACCTTATTAGCTTTACCTGGATGGTAGAGGATGTCAATGTCATAATCCTTGACTAGCTCAAGCCACCTGCGTTGTCTCATGTTCCGATCCTTCTGAGTAAAGAAATACTTTAGACTCTGATGATCTATGAAAATCCTACACTGAGCTCCGTATAAGTAATGTCTCCAGATCTTGAGGACGAACACTACAGCAGCTAGCTCCAAGTCTTGAGTAGGGTAGTTCTTCTCATAATCCTTGAGTTGTCTAGAGGCATAGGCAATAACCTTACCATTCTGCATCAGCACTACTCCAAGTCCTAGTTGAGAAGCATCACTATATATGTCAAAGCTGTCAGTGGTCTCTGGAAGAGTCAGGATGGGAGCACTAGTCAATCTTCTCTTTAATTCTGTAAAACTGTTCTCGCAGTCCTCTGTCCACTGAAACTTTTTGTTCTTTCTGGTAAGAGCTATCAGTGGGGAGACTATTCTGGAGAAATCCTCTACAAACTTCCTGTAGTAACCGGCTAGACCTAGAAAACTTCTGATCTCACTAGCATTCTTCGGTCTAACCCAATTACTTACTGCTTCTATTTTGCTGGGGTCTACCATCACACCATCCTTGGAGATGATGTGACCCCGAAAAGACACCTGATCGAGCCAAAACTCGCACTTGGAGAATTTCGCATAGAATTGGCTCCGCTGAAGAATTTCTAACACTGTTTTCAGGTGTTCTGCGTATTCCTTCTAAGTCCTGGAATATATCAAAATGTCATCAATGAAGACGATAACAAATTTATCTAAATATTCTCGGAACACTCTGTTCATGAGGTCCATAAAAGTTGCTGGAGCGTTCGTTACGCCAAAAGGCATAACTACAAACTTATAGTGTCCGTATCTTGTTCTGAAAGCTGTCTTGGGGATGTCGCCTTCTTTAACTTTCACCTGGTGATAACCCGATCTCAAGTCTATTTTTAAGAACACTGCTGCTCCCTTTAGCTGATCGAACAAGTCATCAATTCTTAGCAAGGGATACTTGTTCTTGATGGTGACTTGATTCAACGCCCGGTAATCTATACACAAGTGCATGGACCCGTCTTTCTTCTTCACGAACAATACGGGAGCTCCCCAAGGTGAATGACTAGGGCGTATGAAGCCCTTGTCGAGCAGCTCCTGTAGTTGCTCTTGAAGTTCTCTTAATTCTGCTAGAGTCATACGGTATGGTGCTTTTGAAATGGGATTGGTACCGGGAATGAGATCTATCTCAAACTTTATCTCCCTGTCTGGCGCTAAGCCTGGTAACTCGTCAGGGAAGACTGCTGGGTAGTCACATACCATTGGGACCTCTTCTAGCTTTTGGTCCTTCTCTTGTTTGGTATTGACTACATGTGCTAGAAATCCGGTACATCCTGAATCCAGTAGTTTCTGTGCTTTTAAAGCTGAGAGAAATTTCTTGGCTTTTCTCTTGGGTTCTCCGATGTATTCAAACTGCACTCCTTCTTCAGGTTGGAATATGACTTTCCTTTTACGGCATTCTATGGAGGCACCGTACTTGATTAGGAAGTCCATTCCAAAAAATAGCATCATAATCTGTCATATCTAGTACTATCAGATCACCATAAAGCTCTGTGCCTGCTATACTGATTGGCACTGCACGGAGCCAGTGCGTGGACGCCATAATCTCTCCTGAAGGTAGGGTGGTTAAGAATTGGCCACTGAGTACATCTGGAGGTATAGTTAACTACTCTGCGAACACCCGGGGGTTTCTGAGTTCCTAAACTGCCTTGACCTTTACTTTCTATCATGACTAACTTCTGCTGTTGCATGCTATTCAGGTAGTGCTCGGTGATCAGAGCACTACTAACTAGTTCTTCTGAGGTTTACGGCCTATGGACGCCGCTGGCCACATTCAATGCTATTTCTGGCCTTAGCACCATGAGCATTAACCTGACTCGCTCTCGTTTAGTGCTGACCAGTTCAGGGCTCCGGCGAGCCAGTCTGTTGAATCTCTTCACGGCTTCCTCTACTGATAGGTTACCTTGACGAAATTCAGTGAATTCATCATAATGTCGGTTAGTAACCCGCATATGAAAAAATTCTTTGAAGAACTCAACTTCGAAGTTGGCCCACATCATTTGATTTATGTCTCGCTTGGCCTTCACCCTTTCCCACCACATTCTAGCATCTCCTGCTAGGCAGAAGGAGGCGCACTTTACTTTCTCATGTTCTGGCCAGTCCAGAAGCTCCATGGTACTCTCCAGGGTTTTGAACTAGGCTTGTGCATCCCACGGTTCACTAGTGCCTGAAAAGTTCTCTGGTTTGGGTTTCTGCCACTGAACCAGATATGCTTCTCTTCTAGCCCCTACTGCTGGGGCTTCTGGTGCTATTGGTGGGATTGGTGCTATTGGTGGGATTGGTGTTCTAGGTGGGACCTCTGTCACTATTAGGATTTCCACATCTGGCCCTGGCGTACCAATAGGTGTGGTTTACTGATTAACCCTTAAAGTGGCTATCTCTTGTTGTTGCTCAACTATCTATCTCTGGAGTTGAGCCACTATCTCCACGAGATTAGGTGGAATCACTATGTCAGTTGCCTCATATTGAGGCTCAGTAGCTGGTGCCCTTCTAGTTGGGCACCCTCTAGTCATTATCTAAATAACAGAGGACATACAGTTCATATTTTAATCCTAAAAACATGCTATCAGATATAAACTAAGGTATTAAATATGCTTCCGTTAAACGCAAACAAGAACTGACTAGAAAACAGATAGCATGAATAACATGTGAATACTATAATTCTGAAAGCAAGAAAATATAGTAATGTGAGAGATACTCTTACTTGGAAGCTGCAGGTCTGATACTGATGTGTGTGAGGAGGAAAGATGGAACTTGCTCTGATACCACTCTGTAACGACCCACCTTCTGGTACTAAGCTTTAAGGCGGATCGCTACTACTAACTGACTGACTAATTACTGATTTCTAATAATGCTAAACCAACTGGGAGAATTTCGAAAATTCTTATTTCGCTATTTACTGAACTAGAAATTCATAAACATGCTGAAAGTACTAATTTGCCCAAAATAAAGCAAAACTTTTATTTTATTATCTTGGCAGGATTGGATCCCCCAACCTCTGGGTTGCATGGCTAAAGCACTAACCAGCTGCTCTACACCACCTTTGTTTTACACAGTACCAGTCGACTGCTATATGCCAGTCGACTGGTCGGGCCACAGAATGGTTCTGTGACCGATACCAGTCGACTGGTGTTTTCCCAGTTGACTGGTAGTTCTGAAATTTCAGTTTTCAGATTTCTAGAATGTATCATCCTTGAGCCACAATGTACCAAAATCATATCTAACAAACATAATGGCTTAAATAAAGTTCCACGACTATTCTAAGGCATTTATTACATGTTTTTGGAGGGTTTCTAGCATGTATAGCAACTTAGAAATCATAAAAATGACATGTAGAAGCCTAAACATGAATGTGCCAAGTTCGTATCAACTTCTTATTGAAACCATTCATTATTCATATCTAAGGGCATTCTTAGCTACTACATGTCATTCTATATGGTGCATATATCTTAAAACAAGCATATCCTATGTATTTAGCATGTAAATCAAAAGTATCAAGTTCTTATCTCTAAAGCTTAAGCATGGATCTAAATTACCATATTGCAAGTAGTAACTCATATCATTCAACATTCGCTAAGCAAGTATTAACACAGGTAAATAAACAACTTTAATATACTAGGCACCACAAATAACGAGTCTAATTAAGTTCATACATGGTTCACATTACCTATTGCGGAAAAATTAAAAAAAAACATAATAAAGACTATTTCTATGCTTTGCAAGTTCCGAAGACTTTTATTCCAACTCCACCATCACACACACTTTGCATCAAGCCCGCCGCCTCCGCTACTAGTGATTTCCTTTACCTGTATCTGCAGTATAAGGAAATGCAAACTAATAAGCATAAAGCTTAGTAAGTACCATCTAGCCTCATAAAACTATGAAAACTCGAATTATGCTTTTGTAAAACATGCTATGCACATACATGCTCATATCCATAAGTAATCATGCTAGGCTCATGCTGAAATACGTATCATAGAATGTCATGGCATATAACTGAGACATGGCACATACTGAACTAGAACTGAAAAGTAAGCTATAGCATGACATACATATCTGAACTGGAACTGAAACTAACTAACATAAAACTAATTATTAAATTCACCACATGCTAATATGAATTTCTGAAAACTAAATACATATAGTAGGTGAAAGTAATAATCAACTGTTGTGGGCTCGGCAATGTACCAACTGTGCGCGCATCCCTAATAAATCCGAGGTAGCAAATCCCGAATCCATTAGGATTCTACTAGGTTATCTGAACCTAGGGGTAACTAGAAGCCCATCCCATACTAGGTTATCTGAACCTAGGGGCAACTTGGAGCCCATCCCTGGACCGAAGTCTGGTACAATGCCAACTGAAAATAAAATAGTTCTTTTATACTTTTCTTTTTCTCTTCTGATTCTTGCTTTTACTAGGTTATCTAAACCTAGGGGCAACTAGGAGCCCATCCCGTTGGACCTTGGTCCCGATCATAAACTGAAGCAAGAATTTCTATTCTTTAATGCTTTCTATAGCAATAACTGAACTGAACAATTTAATAAACACCTAACGTGCTTCATGACCCAAAACTGAAGGGTAGCACAATGTGTTTGGTCATAATTTACGATTTCTAATCGTAAAACATACATACAAGGAAATAAGGCAAATGAAAAATCAACCGAAACTACTTATACTGCAGGTGAGGGATACTTACATCCTGCGCTAGGATTCGCTTACGAATAAAATCCGAAATTCCCGAGGGAACGTCGAACTTCGACGTTCTTCTTGCTCCTTGGCGTTCTCCTCGCGTCTACGAGAATTCTCGTAGAGAATAGGGCCTCTTGAGACCTTCCCTTTGCTTCCCCTTTGTCTTGGGTGGCAAGAGAAGAGGAGAGAAGGAGGAGAAGACGCAAGAGAGGAAGAGGAGAAGAGGAAGAAAAATCGCGAGAGGGAGAGAGGGCGTCGGCGGTGAGAGGATGTGAGGAAAAAGAATGAATATAAAAACCCTAAGTTTCCCTTTTATACTTATGGAAAAAATTTAACTAACTTTATCTTATCATTGTTTCCCTCTAGCCTATTCCAACGAAAATTGGCCAGCTCACTTGGTAGCCTTAGTTTCCTCTCATAGGATTTTACTACGTATTCTATTTTTATTCTTTTTTGCCTTATTTGTCCATAGAAAAATTCTATAAAAATATCTATAAATTCATAATAAATTCTGGGATATTTCTAAAATTAGATTTGAGAATTTTCGAGCGTTACATCTTGTTCCACCCATAATAGGTGATGTCAGTCTTCCCTTTTTGACTGGTGCTTGGTTCAGTTGGATCATCCTTTGGCTGAACCATCTTCTTCTTCTTTCTCTTCCCTTTGATCATCTTGTAGTAGTTTCGAGCCATTCTGACTAGCTCGGGTTGGTTCATGCCGTCGTCATCAGATTCCAAGTCGGAATCGGACTCGGGTATCGGTTGTAGCCTTTTCTTCTTTAGTTTGCTCGGGACTTTACCTGCAAAAAGAGCGACACCTTTCTCGACCTGTATAGAGTTAGTCTACTTATGTAATTCTAATTCTGAAAATAATTCGTCTAATTTGATTTTTGATAAATTCCTCGAAACCTTGTAAGCATCTACCATAGATGCCCATAAAGAGTTTCTGGGGAAAGAATTTAGAGCATACCTGATTAGATCTCGGTTCTCTACCTTGTGACCGTTGGTATAAAGGTCGTTCATTAGTTCTTGGATACGTGCATGAAGTTGTGTAGCAGTTTCGCCATCTTGCATCTTCATGTTGTAGAGTTTGTTAAGTAGAAGATCCTGCTTGCTAATTCTTGTATCTGACGTTCCTTTGTGGAACTCAATTAGCTTATTCCAGAGCTCCTTTGTACTGTTGAAGGGGCTGACGCGGTTGAGTTCTTCCTTGGTTAGGCCATACTGGAGGGTTTATATTATCTTGGCATCTTCTTCAATCTTTTTCTTCAGAGGAGCATCCCACTCTGTGTATTCTAGAAGTTTGCCTTGTGCATTCTTTGAGATTTCCAATCCATCCTGGATGATTATCCACATCTCCACCTGAGTTTTCAGGTGAACCTCCATTTGGCTCTTCCAATAACAAAAATCCTCTCCTGAGAAGAGAGGAGATCGAGCAGTGTTGTAACCATCTTGCAGGGCCATGGAAGTTCTGAAAAGAAATAGAAACAAAAAAATAGGTTTCAAGACTTGGTCTTAGATTAGTAGTGTTGTATAGAAGTATATAAATTGAAATTTTTGAGTGGTGTTGCACCAACTTCGAGAAAATGAAAAAAAATTCTCAAACAAAAAAGAATTTAAAAAGAAAACATCAGAAAAAGGAAATAATACCTTTTCTAATAGAAAATAATGAGAAAATCCAAAAAATGCTCAACTGGTGGTTTCACCAAAATTATGCCACCCGCTCTGATACCACTTGTGGGATCGATGGGATCGATAGAGGGGGTGAATATTGATAATGATTGTTTGGACGTAAATTAGATTCAACGCAGCGGAAATAACCAAGTCAAAACAATGCTAACACTCTGTTTTTACTGGGTTCAGAGTCTGTGATGGCTCTTACTCTAAGGCCTACGGTCCTTGACCGTTTTCGTTGAGCAATATTATAATTCATAAACAGAGTACAAGAATAATGATTAAGTACAATAATGAAAATTATACCAACGACACTTAAAGGAAGAATTTCATTGTAGAAACGGCGTGTCGTCGATCTTGAACTTCTTAAGCACAGAGAACTTAAGCAGGGAGACTTTATTGTTGAGATTTCGAGAGCTTGAATTGATGTATGGAAGCAAAGGGGTGAAACCCCCTTTTATACTTGAACTCGGACACCTGAGAGGCTATAGGGGCGCCCTCCACGTCACTGTTTCGGCTATGTCGTTATCCACTGACTCGACCAAACTTTATCATCTTCTTGGGCGCCTGGGAGTTGACGTGGTGCGTCCAACCAGCGACCGCCAACTCAGCTTCGCTAACTGCTGAGAAAATCCCTCTAGGGCGCTTGGTCCTCTCAGGCGCCTGAGTTCTCGGGCGCCTGAGTCCTCTCAGGTACCCCTGATTGCAGCCAGCTGATCTCTTAAGCTTGCAATCAAGGTTAATCCAAGAACAATAATAATATAGTGAATGCATGCATAAATTATAGCTAGAACTGTCTGGTTCTGACAATGGATTTCAAATAAAATTCAAAGTCAAACCGACGCCTACTGTTCCCTCTTCCGGGGAACCCGCCCTCACCTACTCCACTCTGAAGAAATTATCTTTTGCCAACCGGCTCCTCCGGTTGGACTTTTGGACGGCCTCCGAAACTCTCGGATCTCGAGACGTCCCTACCTCGACCCATCTCTACTTCTGTCCGTAGTTCTCACTCGGCTAAGACTTTTTCCCAATCATCTGGATCAGGTCTTCGTAACCAGTCCTCGACCTGGACTTCGTGCTCAATTCCTTGAACCAAGTCTTCGTGTCCAACCCTCGGTCAGGTCTTCGGTGCCCAGCCCTCATCTAGGACTTCGTGCTCAGTCCTCGACCAGGACTTCGTGCTCAATCTTGCAGGTTAGGACTTCGTGCCTAGGTTAACTAGGACTTTCCTGCATACTTAACAAATTCATTAGATCATCACACAAACTTAATTTTGAACCCTTTGTCATTATCAAAACCAAGTTTGATTTGGTGCTTCCGACACCAACAGTTACCTGATAAAATCTAATTTTGTCATGCAATGGGTATCAAATGAATAAAGAACCAAACTTCTCTTTACACTAATATACATAGAGACCGGCCCTAAGATCAAATATTATTGCTTGGTATTTTGAAGGTTAATGGGGGTTTGGATTTGGGCTGCTAAAGCTAAGAGCAAATGAAAAATTAAACTATGAATGCAGCTACAGAAGTAAGGACATGCAAAAATAAAATTGTAAAGCAATTCATAAAAATCTAGAGCAAGGAAATTAGAGAATATTCAATTGATAAGAGAGCAAAACAACTCATTCTAAGAACTCAATAAACTCATGAAATTAAGAAATAAGCAACTGTTTAAACCAAATTAATCTACTATTGAACATGAAGGAAGTAATAATAGTAGGTATCATGATGAACAATCTATCACTAGTTCTTAAACTAAATGGAATATGAATTCAAATGTATAATGGATCAAACCAAGCATTCTATCAACAACTCAATCATATGAAAATGATATACACATCATTACAAGAGAATACATGAATCAAGAAGATGTTCACAAATCAAGCTAGGGTTTCCCCTAACTTGTATTAGATCCAATCATGGTGAAGAAGCAGAAGATCGCAGAGAATACGCGATCGCACCAAGAAGAAGATGAGGTGCTGCAGCTAGATCTCAGTTGTGGCTTGAGCCGATGGAAAATGTGCGTGGTCACGCCCAAGAAGAAGGTGGCGATCGAAAACACGAGGTAGCAATCAGACGGAGTTGTGGAAACGAAGAGACCGTGAACACAATCTCTCGGCAAAGCAACAATCGTGGAGAACACGCAATCTCTCCTGGAAGCAACCCCTTGTTATTGTCGATGGAGTTGGAAGAAGTACTCAACGGTGAGGAAGCAGAAAGTGGCCAACGTCGAGAATATTGGCGATGAGGAGATCACGATTAGTGGCGAGGGATGTGGTAGCATCCCTAGTTGTTGATGGATGGATGCAGACTGGAGGAAGGGGAAGCCCTTGACCTCATGGAATCTCCGGTGGTGGAGGAAGAGTGGAGGATGCCAGCAGTGGAATTGAGCAGACACGCGATCGCGAGCTCGCGGAAGATTACCCCTGGCATAGTAGCTTCTCACAAAATTTAAATTTGATTTCAGATTTGGGTGGACGATTGGGATTCTTCTAGATATTGATTAATGATCAAATCAACTCAGATTTGGATCAAAAGCTTCAAATCATGATCAATGGTAATGATCTCTTTTCCCTTAGTTTGGATGGATCAGATTTTTTATGGATGGCTCAGATTGCTCAAATCTTGGTTGAACAGTCCAAATTGCTCTGGAGTTTGATCTCCTCATTTAAACCCAAGTCTGATCCCAAACATGGTTCGATTCAGCTCGGGTTCATCATGTAGATGCAATCATGCCCTAAATGAGAGGTTTCGATGATTGACGGTTATTTAAGTTTAAGCTAATGCATTGGATCTAACATTGAGATTAAGTGTGCAGTAGTGCAAGAAGTCCAAGGAATGGTCAGGGATCGAATTCTTGGCATGAAGACCCGGAGTTGAGGAAGCTCCAGGCAAGAAGTCCAAGGGATGGTCGGGGACGGAACTCTTGGCATGAAGACCTGGAGTTGAGGAGACTCTAGGCGTGAAGTCCAGGAAACGAGAGGTTTCGCTGGCACAAGGTAATCGGATCCAACGGAAGGTCCTTGATCGATTTAGGCGTGAACTCTAGGTGTGAAGGCCGGAGTTGAGCGTATCAATCGATCAGCGAATCAATTAGCAAGTAACTAATCGATTGGTGAATCGATTCAGGGCGTTTCTGGCTAAACCAGAAGGCTCTGTAATCGATTAGTGAATCGATTACGAGTAACTCTGTTCGCAGGCAGAATGCTTCGTAATCGATCAGTCAATCGATTCAGAAGCCCTGTAATCGATTGATGAATCGATTATGAGTTATTCTGCGCGTAAGCAGAATGCTTCGTAATCGATCAGTCAATCGATTCAGATGCCTTGTAATCGATTGGTGAATCGATTACCAGCTAGTCTGTGCGCAGCCAGAACACTCCGTAATCGATCATTCAATCGATTCAAGGTACCAATCGATCAGCCAATCGATTCAAGTTCAAATGGCGTAATCTCAGCCATTCATCCGACATCCGTACTGTTCAACGGTACTTGGTAATCGATTGGGGCTTCTCACCAATCGATTCAGGAAGCAAAAGAAGACCGTTATAAGCGGAAAATCAAGCTCAAACGGATAACTGTTCCATTGCGATTTGAGCTAGGGTTTTGGTGCTTCAAGCTGTTTGTTCAAGCTCAAGTTTCCAACACCTTCATCAAGCAATCAAAGGAAGGAGAAGCAAGCCTATTGTGTAATACTTCTTTCTCTTCTTCTTCCTTGTGTTGTTCTTTGTGAAAGTTTTCAAGGGTGTTGTAAAAGGGTTTCTCCACCCTTGGAGTTGTTCCTAGAAGGAGGTTTGTTAGTGAAATCTGCGATCGCTGGTGTGGACCCTTGGATTAGTCACCTCAAGGAGGTGGAGACCAAGTAAATACAAGTGTTAGCATTGGATTTGGTGGTGGGTAGACTTTGATTTCTGCTTGGAGGAAAAAGAATCAACTAAAGCGAGCTATTCACCCCCCCTCTAGCTCTACCGATCCCCAACAAGTGGTATCAGAGCGGGGTCGCTTCGGAGGACTCACACCCAAAGAAGCAAGTGTTTGAGCTGCAAGGATGTCTTTGAAAGAGGGTCACATCACTACACGACCACCTTACTATGAAGGGAACAACTTCGCATATTGGAAGAGTCGCATGGAAAATTATCTCATGACTGAAATCGACAATTGGTTTTCTGATACGGAGGGTTTTGTTGCGCCGACACAAGATGGGAAAATTCTGGAATCATCCAAGTGGACGACTGAGCAAAAGATGAAGGCGCAAGCAAATGCTAAATCCACGATAACTCTTCAATGTGGATTAAGCTCGGAACAACTAAACAAAGTCGGTCCATTTAAGAGTGCTAAAGAGTTGTGGGATAAGCTAATTGAGCTAAATGAAGGCACAAAAGATTCAAGAATTGCCAAAAGGGACCTTCTTATAAATCAATTGCAAAACTTTGTGATGAAGGAAGGAGAAACCGTAAGTCAGTTACATGGAAGGTTTAAGGAGCTTCTCAATGGCCTTCACTCGGTTAGAGAAAGTGTGGAAAACCGGGACCTCATCAGGTATGCACTAAAATCCTTCCCAAGAAACTCCTTATGGTCATCAATGGTTGATGCTTATAAGGTTTCAAGGGATTTATCAATTGTCAACCTAGATGAACTATTTTGTGAACTTGAATTGCATGAACAAGCTAATATAAGTCATAAGGAGAAATGTATAGCTTTGGTTGCAGGTGAAAGAAGCAAGAAGAAAAATAAAGAGAAGAAGAAGGAGAAGAAGGAAGAATCCTCCTCATCCGAGTCCGAGCAAGATAGTGATAGTGATAGCGATGAGGAGCTATCATCAAGTGAAATGGCAAATTTTGTCCGGAAGATGATGAGGCGATCTAGAAAGTTCAACAAGAAGGATGTCAAGAAGATGTTCCTTGATGACAAGAAAAAGGGTAAGTCTCAAGCTAAATCAAAAGCAAAGACTGATACAATTTGTTTTGAGTGCAGTAAAAAGGGTCATATCAAAGCCGATTGTCCCGAGCTAAAAAGAAAGGATGACAAGACAAAGAAAAAGAAGGCTTTGAAAGCTACATGGGATGATACTTCATCTAGTTCATCAGATGAAGAAATTGGGAGAAAGACTTCAAGACATGTGGCTCTCATGGCCTTGAATGATGTTGAAAGTAGTGAAGATGAGGAAAATCATGAAGATGAAGTTGAGTCTTCAAGCGAGTCATCATCTAGTGAGGATGAGGTAACTTCTCCTAAATTAGATAAACTCTATGCTACTATTGCATGTTTGACAAATGCTTTATCTAAATCAAAAGTCAAAGTCAAAGAACTACAAACTAAGATGAAATTACTTGAAAATGATACTATGCCATGTGAAGCATGTACACATCATGAAGTTGCAAATTCTAGAGGTGATGATCTTAAAAAGGAAAATGCATCATTAAAATTGCAAGTAGAGGGCCTTAGAAGTGCTTTGGAAAAATTTACCTCTAGCTCCAAATATTTGGACATGATATTAGGAAGTCAACGGGCAGTGTATAACAAGGCAGGATTAGGATATAAACCAAAGGATAAGGAAGTTAACTTCATGTCTCTTGTTAGTAGAAATCATGTTGCAAAAGTGAAAAATGTTCAAGCTTGGGTACCCAAGCAATTTGTTGTAGATGCTATTGGACCCAACATTTGGGTACCAAAACATTTAGTTCATCGCATTTGAACAGGCATGCGTCGAGGGGGAGCATCCAACAACATGGTTCATTGATAGTGGATGCTCTAGGCACATGACGGGAGACTCATCAAAATTTTCATCACTCAAAAACAAAAATAAAGGTACGTTTCCTTTGGTAATAGTGGTGAATTGAAAGTTATTGGAATAGGCGATATTAAAATTTCTGAACAATTTATAATTAGGAATGTTTTATTAGTGAAAGGTATGGTTTTCAATTTGTTAAGTGTTAGTCAACTATGTGACTCGGGATATAGAGTTGAGTTTGACTCATCTCAATGTCTAATTAAACATAGTGAACTAAACACTACCATGCTTATTGGCCATAGAAAGGAAAACATTTATCAAGTTGAACTATTTGGTACTACTAATGTGTTTGCTAAGTGTTTCATGTCTAAAGAGGAAGAGACTTGGCTTTGGCATCGGAGACTTGCTCACACCAACATGAGACACATCAAGAGACTATCAAAGAATGAGTTGGTGCAAGGATTGCCAAAATTGAAGTTTCAAAAGGACAAACTATGTGATGCATGTCAAATGGGTAAGCAAACCAAGGCTACCCACAAAGGTAAAACGAACTTAAGTACGTCTACCGCTTTAGAATTATTGCATATGGATTTGTTTGATAGTAGCAAGCATGTTTCCTTGAACGATAGTAGATATTGTTTAGTTGTGATAGATGATTTCACTAGATACACTTGGGTGTTTTTCTTAAAGCATAAGGATCATACCTTAGAAACTTTGATTGCTTTTTGTAAAAGAGTAGAAAATGAGAAAAATTTGAAAATCAATAGATTACGAAGTGATCATGGAGGTGAGTTTGAAAACGAAAGATTTGAAAATTTTTGCTCACAAAATGGATATAAGCATGAATTCTCTACCCCTAGGACACCACAACAAAATGGGGTGGTTGAGAGAAAGAATAGAGTTTTACAAGAGGCCGCTAGGAGTATGTTAAATGAATACTCACTTCATAGTTATCTATGGGCCGAAGCAATTAATACGGCATGTTATGTGCAAAATAGGACTTTAATACATAGGTTCTTGAACAAAACACCTCATGAATTGTGGTTTGGTAAACCTCCTACAATAAAACATCTTAGGGTGTTTGGATGTAAAGTATATATTTTAAACACCAAGGATCACTTAGGGAAATTTTCCGCCAAGGCGGATGAAGGTATTCTTGTAGGGTATTCCGCTCATAGCAAAGCCTATAGAGTTTATAATAAGAGATCCAAAATAGTTGAAGAGTCTCTAAATGTGGTTTTTGAAGAAAATCCAAGCTCGAGTTCAAATAAAGCAATAGAGGAGGAAGTACAATTTGAATTAGAGAAATTGACATTAGAGGAGGAAAATAATCTTGAGAAAGAAGAGAGTGAAACGGAAGGTGTGATTGAGTTACCACTTGAGAATGTAATCACTACAACTCAAGACCCAAGACAAACAAGGACAAGTGCAAACCATCCCTTGGAGCAAGTCGTGGGTGACATTACCCATGGGGTACGGACTCGATCTTATTTTCGGAATGAAGGGAGTCAAGTGGCTCTAATTTCACAAATTGAGCCAAAAGCCGTAAGTGATGCGTTGCTTGATCCCGATTGGATTTTGGCAATGCAAGATGAGTTGTCTCAATTTGAGAGAAGTCAAGTTTGGGAGTTAGTTCCTAGAACCAAAGGAAAATCAATCATTGATACGAAATGGGTTTTTAGGAACAAACTTGATGATAAAGGAATGGTTGTGAGAAATAAAGCTAGATTGGTTGCTAGAGGTTTTAATCAAGTCGAAGGATTGGACTATGATGAAACTTATGCACCGGTAGCTCGGTTAGAGTCTATTAGGATGATGTTGGCATTTGCCGCTCACAAAGGATTTAAGTTGTATCAAATGGATGTAAAATCGGCATTTTTAAATGGTTTTATCAAAGAAGAAGTATATGTTGAGCAACCTCCGGGATTTGAAGATTTAGAATGTCCAAACCATGTATACAAGCTTAAGAAAGCATTGTATGGACTAAAACAAGCACCTCGTGCTTGGTATGAAAGATTGTCTACATTCTTAGTGTCAAAGGGTTTTCATAGAGGAAAAATTGATCCTACATTATTTTTAAAGACTAGTGGGGAAGATATCTTTGTGGCCCAAGTCTATGTAGATGACATTATTTGTGGATCCACAAACAAAGACTATCTAAATGAATTCATAAATCACATGGAAAGTGAATTTGAAATGAGTTTGGTTGGTGAATTAACATTTTTCTTGGGTTTACAAATTAAACAAACAAAAGATGACATATATATTCATCAATCCAAATATGTAGGAGAAATCATTAAGAAATTTGGAATGGAGAGTGCCAAAGAAATATCTACCCCTATGGCAACTAACACCAAGTTAGACAATGATATTGAAGGTAAAGAAGTTGACTCCAAAATGTATCGTAGTGCCATAGGTAGTCTCCTCTATCTCACGGCTAGTAGACCCGACATATTGTTTGCCGTGGGTATGTGTGCAAGGTATCAAGCTTGTGCCAAGGAGTCACATCTATGTGCAATCAAACGAATCCTTCGCTACCTTAAAGGGACTCAACGGGTGGGTTTGTGGTACCCTAGAACCGAAACGTTTGATCTTGTAGGATATTCCGATTCAGATTATGCCGGATGTAAATTGGATCGGAAAAGTACTAGTGGTGGATGCCAATTTTTGGGATCTTCCTTGGTGAGTTGGTCGAGTAGAAAACAACATTGTGTAGCACTCTCCACAACCGAAGCCGAATATATAGCTATGGGTGAATGTGTGTCACAATTATTATGGATGACTCATACCTTGGAAGATTATAAACTCATCTACAAAAATGTGCAAGTTCTTTGTGACAATGTGAGTACCATAAACTTGACAAAAAATCCGGTTCATCATTCACGAACTAAGCACATTGAGGTTAAACATCATTTTATTCGAGATCATGTATCTAATGGGGATATTGTTCTTAAATATGTTGAGTCAAAATCAAATCTTGCGGATCTTTTCACCAAACCTCTTCCGGAATCTGAATTTAGCTACTTGCGAAGAGAATTAGGAATGTGCCATATTGATTAATCCTCCATGATCATTTCAAGATATTCAACTCACTTGCCTTAATATGCATCTCACAAGAACCTAGAACTTCCCTTGCTTGTGCCTTTGTAGATGGGAGTGAGATGCTAGGGTTCATCTTCTTGTTCATAATGCTTGTTATGATGTATTACTTTGAGCAAGAAGATGAAAATTCATCATAAATCATTCACTTGACCAATCATGGGGAAGACTAGTACGCCATTAATGTGTACTTAGTCCGAAGATCGTGATTGGATATTTTAATGAACTAACCAAATATCCACGTTCTTGGAGATCATATGCTCGTGCTTGACCCCTTAGGAACTCGAAAATGCCACAAATTGAGTACGTTTTAGCCATGTATCCGTTTTTCCAGTTACCAATCGATTGCTTTCAGTTATCAATCGATTGGTGGGTCTGCATCTTTCGGCCGAAACCCTCTGAATCGATTCCCTAATCGATTCAAGCAGTTTTTCTCGGGCACAGATTGCTTCTTAATCGATCAGTGGATCGATTAATCCAGATCGAATCGATCGGTTAATCGATTACGCACGATGATCGATTAATACAGGTCGAATCGATCGGTTAATCGATTACGTACTCTCGTAATCGATTGGTTAATCGATTCCTGTAATCGATCGGCCAATCGATTACACGCTCCTGTGATCGATCATATGGATCGATTCAACAAGGCCGTAATCGATTACTCAATCGATTACGGCCATTAACGCGCTCCACCTAACCTGTCCTGTCACTCGCGTTTTGCCCTAAAACCCTCAGCCGACCCGAAACTTCCCGCAGAACTCTCCCGCGTGCTCCCAAAACCTCAAGCCCTAGCGTTTCTTTCCTTCCTCCGTCGCTGCCCACCTCGTCTCTCGACGCTAGATCAGGCGCCTCTTGCGGCTCACAGGCGCCTCTTGCGACTCCCAGGCGCTCGAAGCTTTTGTGCGTGGGTTCTTCAGTTCGTTCCAGCTTCCTTCTCTTCATCAATGGCGCCAAAGTAAACCCTAATCTCCCTTCTTCTTTTCCTTGCTTATTTGATCTTGGCTAATCAAGTTTTTTTGTGTTCTTTTGGTTGCCCTGTCTTCATTCACTGCAACTTGTGTATCACTTGCCCTAACCCTAAACTCACGACATTCACTGCAACTTGTGCATCACTTACCCTAACCCTACACTCACGACACTTTATCTACCCATAACCTCACGAAATTTACCCTACACTCCCAACCTGTCCATGTCTTTTACCATTGCATTCATCTCTTGGTTATCTTTGGTCATCATAGGAAGAAACAAAGGGCGGATGAGATGGGTGCCGGGTCCTCTCGTCCTAAACCCCCTACGGATGCCCGTTTTCCGAATGCCGCTTATCAAAAGGCATTTGGTCAACATGTATTCAAATTGATTGCCCCTAGATCACTAGACCGCCAATACTTTCATGATCATTGTTTCTCAGTGTTTCAAATCCTTGAAACCTATAAACTCGAGTCTATTATCTATTGTGAGTGAGGGGTCAATATAGGGTTGGTTTCCGAGTTCTACAACAACCCACACACCATGGATGGTGTGAATTATAAAACTCGGGTAGCCAAACAGAGTTTGGATTTTAGTTATACGACTCTTTCCGAGTTCCTCCAGTGTCGTCCCTCTACCAATAGCTTTGTTTTCTTTCCTACACTTCCTGAGCTTCTACCTCCGCCGTTTGAGCACATTTCCATTGACTCGATGTATCAGCATTTCTTTCATCGTCCGCGTCCAGATGGCCCGTATGCCAATGTTACCACGTTTCCTGCTCTTGAGCTCTCCGCTATTGATTATGCCCTTTATTTGGGTATTGTCATCATAAAGTCTGGGGGTCAAAACCTGATAAAGCCAGTGTGTCCGTCTTCCTCATGCGCTAGCTACAGCATTAGGTCTAATAGCCTCTTGATTTATGTTCTCAGTGTTAACCCTAGGACGGGTTGACAGAGGCGCTGGGGACAAGCGAATCACCTTGTACCACCTAGAGTAAAAAACACGAGTTCTTATATGATGCATGGATTGATGACTAGAATATATAGTGTTGTCATCTTAAGATATCGGGTCAAAATCTAGTAAAGTTAATATGTCAGTCCTCTCTATGCGCTTGTCATAGCATCCAAATTAATAACCCTCGTAATTTACCTTTTCTGTATTAATCCTAAGACGGATTGATCGAGACTAAGGGCAAATGCATTACTCTTTTACCACCTAAGCAGAAAATAGAGTGGTTATACTTATTGCGAGAAGATTAACCTTTAAGAAAAAGAAAAAAAAAACGAGGCTATTATTTGAAAGGATGGAGAAGATCACACGAATTTGGTATAATTTTATCTAACTCACTGTTGACTCTTATGAAATTCACCTTCATCCACTCCTGTCGTTTCTGTCGTTGCCTCTTAGAATATTACATCGAAGATCCAGATCCCCGTGCTTGAATAGTCAACGACAATATTGGAAAAAAAAAATCCCGTTGTCGGACCTTGATAGAAAATGTTCATGCCTTCCAAACCTAATCCAAGAATAAAGACAACGTCACTAACATGACGATATATATATATATATATATAACAGATCAATAACTAATTACTATAGCTACAAGAAAATTCGTTAAAATCGCTTTCGTTGATTTATTTGTGAAAGCTATTCCGCGAGGAAATTAAATCAATCACCGCCCCCTATTGTCTATCTACGGATTTAATCAATAACTTAATTAAAATAAACAATATTGACTTGAGTCAGTCAGCTAATATTCCAACTGAGTCGGTAAATATCAACACCGAGCGATTAATTGCTATTTGACGAAACTTAAAACTAATAATATTCATTACGGTTTTCAATCACCTTGATTTTTTCAAGAATAGAGATGGCACTATAACAAATTTGACAATTTAAGTCGGAAGATTCGATCACTAATTCCGATCGTTAAGTTTCAAAACCGAACAAGATGAAGTTTGGTCATTAATTAAATTCATGATCATTTTTAATATATCAAATTAGCGATAGACAGTCCTGCACTTTTAAGGCTGAATTAATTAGTTTCGCTTCTGTAGAATCTTCTGCAAGTACAGCAATCAGTTAGTCAAATCCTCAGCAAGCTGTCTAATTTGAATTCTTCGTGGATTTGCAGTCAAAGCTCTGTTCATCCGACATGTATCTGTAGAATATCTTGCGTTAGATTCTTCGTATTATTGTATGGAGAGATCCAATCCAACGAATGAAATAGGTCAACATTGTCCGCTCGTGTCAATTTATATAATGGTCATAATACCAATATACATAAATACTACAGCTTAGGCTGTATTTAATTTGAGCCTGTTTACTACGTACGTTGAGGTAGTACGGCTTCTTATATCAGTCAAAACAAATAAACCAAAAATATATATTAGTCACTTAAACTGTTAAAAAGAAGAAGAAAAAACATATAACCCATGCATACCTGTATTAAGCCATATTTTTTAATTTTGTTTTTGTTTGATCTCTAAATAAGCCTTTGTTTTGCTAAAATGCACAATCACCATGGCAAGACGAACCTACTTTGTGATATTCTTAAGTAGCAGTTTAGTTCAAAGAAACTTAAATGGCAGGTCTGCATAAAATTACTACACAGCGGAAATTATTTTCTTGACCTGTTTATGGTATATAGTTCAGCAAAGATGTTGAGAATTGAAGAATGGGCTAGCGAATGAATTTCTTCAGGTTACTTTAAGGCAAGCTTCATGGTCACAACCAACATCCATTAACAAGACTTTACAGAGTCAATGATCTGAACAGCGCTGCTATGTTCATCTGAATTTACAGATGCATTATTTTACTTTGCTAGTCAAGTCAATCCATACGTAGTGTGATCATGTCGGCAAATGAGGGTGGCGCCAACCTGATGACTCGGTTTAATGATAGATCGCCCCCGGGATTATTGTGCATCGGTAAGGTGACTAGTTGTTACCCTAGACATCCGCGGTTCGATCCCTAGCTACGGCGTATTTTGCAGGAATTTTTCCTCCAAATGGAGCGCGATCCATGACGCTGGACTTCTAGACCGCCCATTGCAAGCGCTTCCCGATTTACCCTGGTGACCGGTGGGAACTTCCGTGGGACCGGACCGGTCACCCCAGGTTCGTCTATTACCTTGTCAACATTTTAATGATAGATTGAAGACCTTGGACTGTTGGTCGGCGCGGAGCTGATCAAGCCAAGACAACACTACAAAAATAACAAGGTATTGCGACGGACATTTATTGATGTCCGTCGCAAATGGCGACGGATATATAGTATCCGTCGCTAAAGTTTGGCGGCAAGTCAAACTCCTGATTATAGCGACGGACATGGTCAAAGTCCGTCGCTATTGCGACGGATATTTTTAAATCATCCGTCGCTAATGTTAGGCGACGAGTCAAACCCCTAATTCAGTGACGGATTGGTCAAATACGTCGCTAATCAGCGACGGACAAGTTAGTCCGTCGCAAAATTACTTAAAAAAGGGCGACGCCCCCTTCCCCTGCGGCCACGCGAACCCTAGCGACCGAAGCGACTGAAGCGAGCGATTCTCCTCCGGCGATTCCCTCCTCCGATCCCAGGTACGCGAGTTAAGCTCCATTTGCCGTATATTCTCGTTTTTTTGTGATCACGCGCCGCCGTCGTCTTCTCCGGCCAGCCACGGCTCTTGGCACGGCCGCGCGCGGCCTCCGGCGGGCGCGTGCGTCCTCCCGCGGCCTCCCGCGGCCGCGCGCGTCCTCCCGCGGTCTTGCGCTGCCTGCTGTCGGTCGCGGCCCAGTGCGGCCGGGCGGCGCCTGCTGCGGCCGCGCGGGCGGGTTTAGGGTTTAATTAATTAGTTTAATTAATTAAACTAATTAATTAGATTAATTAATTAGATTAATTAGATTAATTAATTAGATTAATCTAATCAATTTAATCCATTAATTTAATTAATTAATTAGATTAATTAGATTAATTATTTTAGATAATAAGTTTCTTTGTTAAGCCATTAAATGTGTAATTAATTGAGTAAATATTTTATTTATTTTAGTTTAATTGTTTGATTAATTTGATTATTAAGATGATTAATTGTTTGATTAAGTAGATTACTTGTTCTATTAATTAGATCTTGTTTGATTAGTTTTAGATTAATCAAATTATATCATGTTTGATTAATAAGATTTATTTTTTTAGTATACCATTAATATCACATTTTAATATGTGTGGTTTGATTAAATTGTCTTATCTGAATTCAGATACAATGTATCCGAACAAGGCATGGATGTATAATAGGTTAGACAATGGATTTATCCGTGACGAATTTTTTGCTGGAGTGGAAGAATTTGTTAACTTTGCAAAGTGTCATCCTAAGTGTTTGAATGACACAGAGTTGAAGTGTCCATGTAATCAACGCAAATGTAGAAATACAGCTTTCCGTGATGAAGATACAGTGAAAACTCATATCGCCAGGTATGGGTTTGTTCCAGATTATTACAACTGGTATTGTCATGGAGAGCCGTATGTATATGAATTTGGTGGACCTTCCGTTGCATCATCATCGAACTCAATTGGACCAGAAACATCATATAACCCTGCTGATGCAATGCAATCAATGGTTTACGATGCAATGAATGCTTTTGATCAATCAAATGTAGAACAAGTACCTACTTCTGATGTTCAGAAAATGTATGACATGTTAAAGGCTAATGAAAGTGAATTATGGGAAGGTATTCCTTCTGGTCATTCTCAATTATCTGCTACTGCAAGATTATTGAATATGAAGGCAGAACATCATTTCTCAGAACGATGTTATGATGACATATGTCAACTTATGTCAGAGTTGCTTCCAACTGATAACTGCATGACTGATAGTTTCTACAACACTAAAAAACTAATCAGAGACTTGGGTTTGCCAGTTGAGAAGATACATTGTTGTGTCAATAATTGCATGATCTTTTGGAACCAAGATAGTCAATTGATGGAATGCAAAATCTGCAACCATCCCCGTTACAAGCATGGTGTTCGCATGGTAAGTCAGAAGAAGAAAAAAAATATTCCTTACAAAGTCATGTATTATTTTCCTTTGACTACTAGACCCCAACGTTTGTATGCATCAGCAGCAACAGCGAGTCATATGATTTGGCATCAAAACCATAGACATGATGGAGACATTATGTGTCATCCTTGTGATTCCTCTGCATGGAAACATTTAGATTCAACATTTTCTTCCTTTGCTATGGAACCACGCAATGTCAGACTTGGACTTTATGATTCAACATTTTCTTCCTTTGCTAGTTAGGAGTTATTCAGCAAGACCCACAAGAAAAAAGATGGGTCTTTTGTCGATCGTCACTCCCTATCTATCAATGTAAGTATATTAATTATATTTTATTTATTTTAACATTTTATATAGACTAATTAAATTTTTATTTCACAGGAATCAATGACCACTAGAGTTGCTGAGGCACAGGCAGCTCAGCCTGCTGCAGAGGGGGAGGATCCACAGCCTCTTTCGACCGACGATGTGAATCAGATTTATTTTGAGGTCGTCGGTGGGAAGAGGAAGACCGCCTGCTACGGCCTGGGCTCTCAGGCAAAGGTTACATATGATCAGATGAGAGCTCCAGGGGTTAGGGGGCGTCCACCATCCTCCTCCTCTACCTCTAGTGAGGTTCGCCATTTGCGGGAGGAAAATGAAGCCCTGCGGACTCGACTCACGTCGATAGAGCAGACGTGTGCCGGGAGGGACGCAGAATGGGCTAAGACGAGCGCAGAGTGGGCTCAGAGGGAAGCAGCGAGGGATGCTGAGTTGAGAGATTTGCGGGCTCGCCAGGCACACACTGACGAGATAT